>PVIA01003324.1:0-172846 GCA_004024845.1 Tonatia bakeri
GTGATTTTGGATCTTCTGTATGTCCTCCTTGGAGAAGTGTGTGTTCAAGTCCTTTGCCCATTTTTTAATTGGGTTGCTTGTCTTCTGAGAGTGGAGTCATGTAAGTTCTTTATATATTTTGGAGATTAAGCTTTTATCTGAGGTATTATTGGCAAATATGTTTTCCCATACAGTTGGTTCTCTTTTTATTATAATACTGTTTTCATTAGTCGTTCAGAAGCTTTTTATTTTGATGAGGTCTCATTTGTTTATTCTTTCCTTTATGTCCCTTGCTCTAGGGGATATGTCAGTAAAAATGTTTTTGCATGAAATATCTGAGATTTTCCTATCTACGTTCTCCTCTAAGACTTTTATGGTGTCATGGTTTATATTTAAGTCTTTTATCCATCTTGAATTTATTTTTGTGTAAGGTGTAAGTTGGTGCTGGAGTTTCAATGTTTTTGCACGTAGCTGTCCAGTTCTCCCAACACCATTTGTTGAGGAGGGTATTTTTACTACATTTTATGTTGCTGCCCCCTTTGTCAAATATTAATTGACCGTAGAGACTTGGGCTTATTTCTGGGCTCTCTGTTCTGTTCCACTGGTCCATATGTCTGTTCTTATGTCAGTACCAAGCTGTTTAGATTACAGTGACCTTGTAATACAGTTTAATATCAGGTATTGTGATCCCTCCTACTTTACTCTTCTTTCTCAAAATTGCAGCAGCTATTCAGGCTCATTTATGGTTCCATATAAATTTTTGAAGTGTTTGTTCTATGTCTGCAAAATATGCCATTGGTACTTTAATAGATATTGCATTGAATGTGTAAATTGCTTTGGGTAGTATGGACATTTTGATGATGTTAATTCTTCCAATCCATAAATGGTACATGTTTCCATTTGTTTGTGTCTTCTTTGATTTCTTTCCTCAGGGCTATGTAGTTTTCTGAATACAGGTCTTTTACCTCTTTGGTTAGGTTTATTCCTAGGTATTTTATTTTTCTTTTTGCTATTTCAAATGGGATTTTTTTTCTTGATTTCTGCTTCTGCTGTTTCATTGATGGTGTACAGAAAAGCCTTTGATTTCTGAATATTGACTTTGTATCCTGCTGTTTTGCCAAATTCATTTATTAGGTCAAGCAGTTTTTTGGCTGAGTCTATAGGATTTTCTATGTACACTATCATGTCATCAGCAAACAGTGACAGTTTTTTTCCTCCTTTCTGATTTGGATGCGTTTTATTTCTTTTTCTTGTCTGATCGCTGTGGCTAAAACTTCCAGTACTATATTGAATAGAAGTGGTGAAAGTGGACAGCCTTGTCTTGTTCTTGATCTTAGTGGATGTTGGGAACCGCCTTGCCTGGTATCAGAAACTGTAACCCCCACCAAGACTAAGGATGAGGCAGTGACCTTGGACCATAAGTCAGCAAGGAGACAAAAGCTTATCTCTTTGGCAGGAGTGCCACTTCTGTTCCTTTTACTTCATCTGCCTGGTCCCCAATGCTTGGTCAGTTAGCCAATTATGGGTAAGATTCCCCAAGGGGGAAACGACCTAAGACAGGCAGTATCACATGGGAGGCCCCCATAGAAGGACTTTAGGGGCTACAGCAAAAGGGGTTGATGGACCCTTGCCCCTCAGCTTTGACATAGCCTAAGTCCTCATTGTCTGTGAGAAAATCTCCTAATCTCTTGGCTACCTTACTTCCCTTGCTCCACCTAAGATTGAAACAATGACAGAGGGTGGTGCAGCCCTGTGCTAGAAAGGGCGGGTTTCCAGGGCTATCAAGCCTAAGAAAGTATGTAAAATCCTGTGAAAACTGCTTTGTTTAGAATGCTCTCAATTGAATGATAAGAGTCCAAACAAGAAGTAAGTTTGTTCCTTAAAGATTTACAGCTCTCTGACCCTCACTCAAAATAGGCCCACAGAGTTTCTTGTTATCTATTATTTGACCCCTTCTTCCTGGCAATGAGTAATGAGCTTTACTTGAATTCTTATGCAAATGAGCCCAATAAAAGCCTGCTCGGGTGGGGGAACGAGGCGCTTTCCCATAGGGAGGGTGGCCGAGGTGCTCCCCACTAGAGGGAGTGGCCGCTTGGTACCTATTTCCCCACAGGACCTGGTTGTCCACGTGTATGTATATGGCCTTTATTATGTTGAGGAATGCTCCCTTTATTCCCACTTTGCTGAGTGTTTTTATCATAAATGAGTGTTGTACCTTATCAAATGCTTTTTCTGCATCTACTGATATGATCATGTGATTTTTGTCTTTGCTTTTGTTTATGTGACGTATTACATTTACTGATTTGTGAATATTGTGCCATCCTTGCATCCCTGGAATGAATCCCACTTGGTCATGGTGGATGATCATTTTAATATATTGTTGGATGTGGTTTGCCAGTATTTTGTTGAGGATTTTAGCGTCTATGTTCATCAGCGATATTGGCCTGAAGTTTTCTTTCTTTGTTGTGTCTTCATCTGGTTTTGGAATTAGGGTGATGTTGGCCTCATAAAAAGAGTTTGGGAGTCTTCCATTTTTTTTGGATCTTTTGGAATAGTCTGTGAAGGAGAGGGGTTAGCTCTTCCTTCATTGCTTTGTAGAATTCTCCTGTGAAACCATCTGGTCCAGGGCTTTTGTGTGTCGGGAGTTTTTTGATTACTTCTTCAATTTCTTTTGCTTTCATTGGTCTGTTCAGGCTTTCTGTTTCTTTTTCATTGAGTTTTGGAAGATTATATTTTTCTAGAAATTTGTCCATTTCACCTAGGTTTTCAAATTTCTTTGCATACAGTTCTTCGTAGTAATTTCTTACAGTCCTTTGTATTTCTGTGGTGTCAGTTGTAATCTCTCCTCTTTCATTTCTGATTGTGTGTGTTTGGGTTTTCTCTCTCTTTTTTTTTTGATGAGTCTGCTTAAAAGCGTATCAATTTTAATTATCTTTTCAAAGAACCAGCTCCTGGATTCATTAATCCTTAGAATTGTGCCTTTAGTCTCTATGTTATTTAATTCTGCTCTGATCTTGGTTATTTCCTTCCTTCTACTTGCTCTGGGCTGTTTTTGTTGTTTTTCCACTAGTTCTTGTAGATGCAGGGCTAGGTCATTTGTTTGAAATATTTCTATCTTTTTTTAGGTAGGCCTGTATCACTATGAACTTCCCTCTTAGGACTGCCTTAGCTGTGTCCCATAAGTTTTGGGTTGTTGTGAGTTCATTTTCATTTGTTTCCAGAAACTTTTTGATTTCTTCCCTAATTTCATTCTTGACTCATTCATTGTTTAATAGCATTCTATTTAATCTCCATGGTTTTGAGTGTTTTGGGTTTTTTTCCTTCGGGTTGGTTTCTAGTTTCAGTCCATTGTGATCTGAGAAAATGCTTGGTATGATTTCAATTTTCTTGAAATTATTGAGGCTTGTTTTTTGTCCTATCATGTGGTTTATCTTTGAAAATGTTCCATGTATATTTGAAAAGAATGTGTATTTAGCTTCTTTGGGATGGAAGGCTCTGTATATATCCGTTAAGTCCATTTCATCTAGGGCTTTGTCCAGTGCCTCAATATCTTTGTTGATATTTTGTTTGGAAGATCTGTCCATTTTTCTCAGTGGGGTGTTGAAATCCCCCACTATAATTGTGCTGCTGTCAATATCTTTCTTGAAGTCCTCTAAGACTTTCTTTATGTATTTGGGTGCTCCTATTTTGGGTGCATATACATTTACAATATCTATGTCTTCTTGATGGATTCTTCCCTTGAGTATTATGAAGTGACCTTCTGGGTTTCTCTTTATGTCCCTTTTTTGGAAGTCTATTTTGTCTGATATGAGTATTGCTACCCGGCTTTTTTTTCCTGTCCATTTGCTGGGAAAATTTGTTTCCAGCCCTTCACTTTCAGCCTGTGCAGGTCTTTTATCCTGAGGTGGGTCTCTTGTAGGCAGCACATGCGTGGGTCATGCTTTCTTATCCATTCAGCTATTCTATGTCTTTTGATTGGAGCATTTAATCCATTTACATTTAAGGTTATTATGGATAGGTACTTATTCATTGACATTTACATACCTGTGTTCCTCTCTCTTTCTCTCTCTTTTCCTTTCTTTCCTTAAAGCAGTCCCTATAGCATCTCTTGCAGAGCTGGTTTGGTGGAGGTGTACTCTTTTAGACTTCTTTTGTCTGGGAAGCTTCTTATTTGGCCTTCTATCTTGTTTGAGAGCCTTGCTGGATAAAGTAGCCTTGGTTGCAGACCTCTGGTTCTCATTACTTGGAATACTTCTTGCCATTCTCTTCTGGCTTGGATTGTTTCCGTTGAGAAGTCAGCTATTAGCCTATTGGGGCTCCCTTGTATGTTACTTCCTGTTTCTCCTTTGTTGCCTTTAAGATTCTCTCTTTGTCTTGAAATTTGCCACTTTAATTATGATGTGTCTTGAAGTGGGCCTCTTTGGGTTCCTTCCTCTTGATTGGGACTCTGTATTTCCTGTATTTGTGTGACTTTTTCTGTCATCAAATTAGGAAAGTTTTCCATCATTACTTTTTCAAATAGTTTTTCTATTCCTTGTTCTTCTTTGTCTCCTTCTGGTATCCCTATCATATGGATATTATTACGTTTCATATTGTCTTGCATTTCTCTTAATCCCTCTTCATTCTTTCTGAGTATCTTTTCCTTTTCTTGCTCTTTCTGGGTGTTCTTTTCTACTTTGTTCTCCAATTCGCTGATCCAATCTTCTGCTTCATTGATCCTGCTTTTCATTCCTTCTACTGTGTTCTGCAGTTCAGAAATTGTATTCTTCATATCTTCTTGGCCCTTGTTGATATTTTCTATTTCCTTTTTCATGCTGATATAGTTTGAAATTGATCTGTTCTGATTCCCTGGGTTTATGGTGTGAACTTCCGTGATAGAATACCTGTGGGATTCAGTGGTGCAGTGTCCTTTGGGTATCCTGGTGTTTGCAGCTTCCCCCTATTCTTTTTTGTGATCAGTTGGAGGAGTAAGGCAAAATGTTTTAAGAGAGTATTCAATGGTATTTATAGTAGCAGCCAGTAGAGAAGAGATAGGAGATCCTTTGGCTATGTATAGTGTTAACCATGATCTTCCACCCCACTAGCCACATTTTAGAAGGGATGAAAAGATGATATGACTCTTATTGGAGATGAAAGGATTGTGAGTTGTATCTAGAAAGCAGTGAGGTCAGATTCTGAGGTAGGGTGGGACTAAAGAATAGTAAATAGGAGTAGTGTGTAAGAGAATAGAGTTAACCACTACAATAATAGAGTTCGGGAAATCACGAAGTGGGCTGACATCTGGGAGGGGTTTTGTGTAGTATTTACAATTGTATGAAATAGGTCTTATTTACAGTAATATTAGAGCAACAATCATATGGCAGAATCTATGAGATCTAGATAACAAGAATAGGGATTATAGAACTTTGAGTAGTGTACTAATGGAACACAAATGAAGGACAGTAAATTAGGAATACACTATGGATGAGCTAACAGGGGAAACCTATCAAACAATACAGTATAACCAGCCAAGCAAAGAAGACTATACAGAAAAACAAGAAATGCCAAAATACTATTAAAATAAAAAATGTAAGAATAATGAGAAAAAGATAATACAAATTTGCAGTAAGTTGTAGGTTAAAAAAAGGCAAAAAATAAGCAGAAGATGGAATGCAGGAGAGATAAATTTGGAAAGGAAGGAATTGTTATTCCTAGGATGAAAGGGATGATAAGGAATTGAGAGATATAAAAATAATAAGAATTAAAAAATAAAAAGTTACTTAAAAAAGATAAAATCAAACAATCAAACAACAGCAACAACAACAAAAATAAACAACAACAACAACAACAAACCTCTTGTTAGTTTCTAACTGGCCAAAACAGTTTTTCTGGTTTTGCCAGCTTCAGCAGGCTGAGGTGTGATTGGAATGCTTCTCACTCTTCCCAGTCAGAACTCAGTCAATCTCTCAAGTACTATCCACAGGGCTAGCCTTGTGGTGTCTCTCCACAGGGCCCTGGGTGTGGGTCTGGGTGTTCCCAAGCTCACTCTCCGGAGCTCACCACTGCGCGCTCCCAGGCTCCTGGGTCCCGAAGTGTGCCATCTTTTCTGGGTTCACAGTGTGAGATACTGGTTCCCAAAGTTCACCACCACGGACTCCAGAAACCTGAGAACACCCATGCCCTTTCCTTATTCAGGGCGGTGGGGGCTGGGTCTTCCACAAAGCCACACTCTCAACCAGTTGGGGGCACGGATGCACGGCGAGGCCACCCTTGGTCGCAGAGCCTGGGGCACTCACCCTTCACAGGGCTATGCGTGGGTGCTTGCAGCCCCTGTGTGACTGTCTCTCAGTCCCCACTCCTCTCTCTGTGCCTTCACACAACAAAACCTCCCTGGTGCTGCTCAATCTTTGTTTGGACAGGAGGGGAGCAGTTGACTGCACTCCCTCCTGGTGCCCTTAGGCAGACCCGGTGGCACTGGGCCTAGGGGCTGCAGCCTCCCTGGACCCCGCACTGATCCCTGGGCCCCTATTATCCTGAAGCAGTCTCCTTACTGTCTGGTTTTTCAAGGTCTGCTATATTTTTTGATGTCCTGTTTTCATAAATGTTGCAATATTGTTGGCTCCTTGCTCTGTTCCTCTGCAGATCCGCCAGTTTCTCTCCAGTGCCTAGGGGTAAGGGAAATCTGCTCCCTCCTACCATGCCGCCATCTTCCTTTTCCCCTGTATGTGTGTTTTAATGGCAGTACTATGCTATTTTGATTATTATAGGCTTGTACTCTAGTTTGATATCAGGTGGTGTGATACCTCCAACTTTGTTTTTCTTTCTTAATGTTTCTGAGGCTTTATTTATATGGAACAACAACAGAGTTTTTTTGTGGTTCCATATAAATTTTTGGATTATTTTAGTTCTGTGAACTACACCATTGGTGTTTTGATAGGATTTGCATTGAATCTATAGGTTGGTTTGGTAACATGAATATTTTAATGATGTTACTTTTCCTATCCATGAACATGGCATATACTTCCATTTATTTGTGTCTCCTTCAATTTCTGAGTATAGATCTTTTATCTCTTACTTAAATTTATTCCTAGTTATTTTATTTTTTATTCAATTATAAATGGTATTGTTTTATAGTTCCCCTTTCTGATAGTCATTTTTGTTGTAAAAAATGCAACTGATTTCTGAATATTAATTTTGTATCCTGCTACTTTATTGAATTCATTTATTAGTTCTCATCATTTTTTGGTAGTCTTGAAGGTTCTCTATATACAACATCATGCCATCTGCAAATAATAAGTGTTACTTCTTACTTTTGGTGAGACTACATCAAACTAAAATGTTTTTACATAGCAAATGAAACCATCAACAAAACTGAAAGTCAAGAAAACCTACTACATGGGAGAACATATTTTTCCAATGATACATCTGTTAAAAGATACAATAATATGCAAAATTTATAAAGAACTCATACTGCTCAACATCAAATAGTCCAATTAAAAATAGGGAAAAGACCTGAATAGATACTTCTCCGAAGAACACATACAGATGGCCAATAGACATATGGAAAGATGTTCAACATCATTATTCATCAGAAAAATGCAAATTAAAACCACAGTAAGATATCACATGTCACCAATAACTCACAAATGATGAGGACTTTCACTGTTGGTGGGAATTGAAATTGGTACAGTCACTGTGGAAACCAATATGTAGGTTTCTTAAAAAATTAAAAATGGACCTTCTTTATTACCCAGCAATTACACTTCTGGGTATTTATTTGAATAAACCCAAAACACTAATTTGAAAAAAATATATGCACCCCTATGTTCATTGCAGCATTATTTACAATTGCCAAGATATGGAAACAACCTGAGCCTGTTAATAATTGAGTAGATAAAAAGCTGTGGTACATATATACAATGGAATATTACTTGGACATAAAAGTCCTCAAATCTTACCACTTGCAACAGTATAGAGAGACTTAGAGCATATAATGCTAAATAAATTTATTCAGTCAAAAAATAAAAATACTATATGATTTCACTTATTTGTGAAAGAAGAAAATAAATGAGCAAACAAAATAAAAACTGAGTCATAGACACAGAGAGTGTACTGATAGTTGCCAGAGGGGCAGAGGTGGGTGGGAAACTGGGTGAAAGAGTGAAAGGATTAAGAACAAATTGGTAGTTACAGAGTAGTCATGGGGATGTAAAGTTTAGGGGATATAGTCAATAATATTTTGGCAACTATGTATGGTGCCAGGTGGATAATGGAAATACTGAGGGGAACACTTTGTAAAGTATGTGATTATCTAATCACTGTGCTGTATGCCTGAAACCAATACAAAATACTATTGAAAGTAAACTGGAATTAGAGAAAAAGAAAAAAGGAAGTGATAGTATGCTAAGATAATGGAATCCTGAAGGAACACATTTCTATTTATTTTCTCTTTTGGACACCAGTCTGCGCACCAATTTGCTTTTTTGAGTGGAGTTTTACCAAGACCAGCAGGTGACAGTGGGCCCAGAAATATATCCAGGTCCTTGTGTTCCTCTGGGCTGGGTTCAGGAGAGTGTACTTGACATAACAGTGTGCATAGTATGAATTCATTTATATCGATGTGTGTGGGTACGTGAATAGACATCAAAGCTTAAACTACAATGCAGCCTCTGACATATCAGTGGTGCGATTTTTAATGGGTTAGTTTCTTATAAGTTATTTCTACTTTTATTTCCTTTTATTTTGTATTTTCACAATACATACATGTTATTTAGATAATCATAAAAAAATCCACACTAAACAAAAACATGTTTTCTGTGAAATAAGAATGTATATTCATTAGGGAAGGGAAGGGGGCTGGCTGCAGGTGGGAAAAGGGAGAAAAAGTGGGAACAACTGTAATAGCATAAACAATAAAAAACAGGATACATTTTACTGCAGAGGCATTTTCATTAACATGTATCATGATATTGCAACTCAGACTCTTCTAACCTATACTATTCACATGTGTGAAATGTGACTTAAAAATATTATTACCTAAATAAAATGCAAAGATAATTTGGAAGTTGAAACAAAGAATTAGTTGTAACTTTGTAGAAGGAAGGATTACATTTTACCTATAAATGTGTAGATTAGTATTTTCACATGTGCCTTAAGTAAATATTTTTGAATAATGAGTTCTGAGATCTCTATATATCAAGTATTATTTAGTATAAAAATTCATTCTCATGAAATATGAGTAAAATAAATAAATGCCAATGGAAGGTAGCATAAATTTTACAGAAAAATAAATGTAAAGAAAATTTAATTAAGTGGTAAGGAAAATGGGGGCAACTGTAGTTGAACAACAATAAAAAATGTACATATTACTTGCCCTGGCTGGTGTAGCTCAGTGGATTGAATGCAGGCTTGTGAACCAAAGCATCGCCGGTTTGATTCCCAGTCAGGGCACATGCCTGGGTTGCAGGCCATGTCCCCAGTATGGAGTGTGCTAGAGGCAAACATACATTGATGTTTCACTCCCTCTCTTTCTTCGTCCCTTCCCCATCTCTCTAAAATAAATAAATAAAATCTTAAAAAACTAAAATAAAAATAAAAGTAAACAAACGTACATATTAAAGGAAAAAACAAAGAAAGAAAAACAACAGAAAAAATAAAATTTAACTAAGAAGATTCACTATTAAAATTTTGGGATTTGATGAAGCAATCACTATTTGCCAAATCCCAATTTTAAATAGAAATATATATTTTTGTATTTTACATTTTTAAACCGTATAACTATTTCTATATTTATACGTAATTCTTCAAAATAACTTCTCCAAATATGTCAGAATAACATGTGGAATATATGAAGGGTCTCACTGCTCTGAAATGGGGTGTAAGGAGTCAGTGGTGGGTGGAGAGCCGCTGGCTTTTCCGGAGGAATATGATTACACGTTTATGGCCATGTGTTTATTTAAACCCAGTCATGCCATGAGTTGCCTAGCAACACAGAGAGAGACAGGACTCAGTAAGAGTGGCAGAACTTATGACAACAGTGATGAGAAAACACTGTCTAAATGTGTGTTATAACTGCCAAATTTTTTTAAGGAAAAAATATAAGATTAACTTTCCAGTTACGTTTGCTCTATAAGCTCAGAGGCTTAAACCAGCAAGCAATACATGTGTCACATCCTAGGCTTGGGCAACACAATTTCACCATCATATTTGGTCATCCCAGGTCTCTATTGAAAACCATCGACAGTTATTCTTCTCAAACCACCAAGGAACTGCCCATCAAAACCACAATATTCTCCAAACCACTCTTTGATGGCTAGTGATGTTGAGCATCTCTTCATATGTTAATGGGCCACCTGGATGCCCTCCATGGAGAAGTGTCTTTTCAGATCCTTTGCCCGATTTTTAATTGGATTGTTTGTCTTCCTGGTGTAGAGTCATATGAGCTCTTTATATATTTTGGAGATCAAACCCTTACCTGATGTATCGTTGGCAAATATGTTCTTGCACACAGTGGTTTCCTTTTCATTTTGATGATGGTTTTATTGTAGCTGTGCCAAAGCTTTTTAGTTTGATGTAGTCCTATTTGTTTATTTTTCCTTTATTTCCCTTGCCCTGGGAGATACACTGGCAAAAATATTGCTACTTGGGATATCTGAAATTTTCCTTCCTGTGTTTTCCTCTACGACTGTCATGGTGTCACAACTTATATTTAAGTCTTATATTAATCCATTTTGATCCTGGAGTATGGTGTAAATTGGTGATCTAGTTTCTTTCTTTCTTTTTTTTTTTGCATGTACCAGTCCAGTTCTCCCAACACTACATACTGAAGTATGGTTAAACATCACATATTATCATTACTCCATTGTATACTCATGTTCCTTTTGTCAAATATTAACTTATTCAACATAGTACTGGAAGTTCTAGCCATAGAAGTCAGACAAGAAGAAATAAAAAACATCCAAATTGGAAATGAGGAAGTAAAACTGTCATTTTTCACAGATGGCACAGTAGTGTACATAGAAAACCCTGTAGGCTCCACCAAAAAACTACTCAATCTGATGTGAATTAGGCAAAATAGCAGGATACTAAGTCAATATTCAGAAATTGATGCTATTTTTGTATACCAACAGTAAAATATCAGAAAGAGAAACTAGGAAAAAAATCTTATTTACTATAGCAACAAGAAAAATAAAGTACCTAGGAATAAATTTAACCAAGGAGGTAAAAGACTTGTACTTGTAAAACTATAAGACACTGAAGAAAGAAATTAAGAAAGATACAAATAAATGGAAGCATATACTGTGTTCATGGATTGGAAGAATTAACATAATTAAAATGTCCATACTACCCAAAACAATCTATACATTCAATGCAATTCCTATTAAAATACCAATGGTATTTCAGCAATATAGAACAAATATATCAAACATTTGTATGGAACCCCCCCCAAAAAAACCCAAATAGCCTCAGCAATCTTGAGAAAGAAGAACAAAGTAGGAGGGATCACAATACCCAATATCAAGCTATACTACAAGGTCACTGTAATCAAAACAGTTTGGTATTGGCATAAAAACAGACACATAGCTCAATGGAATGCAATAAGAACCTAGAAATAAACCCAAGTCTCTATGATCAGTTAATATCAGATGAAAATTTTCTTACCATACAGAAAATTTTTCTTACCATATAGAAAGAATGTAATGTAGGAACTATTTTGTATATGTAAAATATTATATATAATGTATTAAAAGTAAAAAAATATAATACATATAATTTATATAATAATATAATATAAATAATATATATAACAGCATAAAATAGTTCTGTACATCTAGAACTTCTTGGGTTCATAAAGCAAATTTAATTAATCTAAAAGTTTAGAAACAGCATTTCTTCTTTATGTCAAGTGTAAGTAAATTCAAAATCAAAGGAAATATAAAATCTTAGTTTGTATTCAAAGACATTCAATCTGTCTAGAATGGGGAAGACCTATATTTATCCATAATGCTGAGCACATCTAAACTTTCAGACAAATGTGTGGAATGATTCTTTCAGTGAGGAACCAATTTGTCCTTTACAAATGGATCACCACAGGTTCTGTTAATTTGTTCATTAGGCCTCCATATGGGGCATGCTGTGTAGAGAGAAATATAGAAACAATTTGGATTAAATTTTTAATTTAAATTGGGACATGTGGATGAGAAGGAGAACCCAGGACTTTATGGTCTTTATTTCCTTTAACTAATAAAATTATACTGTTCATTTGGACACTGTGTCAGCAGTCTCCACCCAATGAGTAAATTAACACAGAGAAGGGCTCAGTCTCCAAAAAAGATAAACAGTTCAGAGCTTTCTGTTTTGTAATCGCCCAAGAAAGGGACACATTCAGTGCATTCACTTGAAATTAATGTGTTTGCATGCCAAAAATAATCAATTATTGGTGGTCTCCTTTATGTTCCAACCAAAAAGGCTGTTCAACAGAATCAGTGTCAATGGATTTAAGGGAATATGAAAGTATGCAGACGGAGACATTGCTCAGACTAAAGGTGAGAGCTCGGGCTTCTAATAGCATTTTTTGAAACCACATAACTTTTTTTTTTTTGGATGGGAAGGTAAAATTTGTCCTCAGAGGTTTTAAGCAATAAATTGAACATTATTCAAATTGATGTAAATGAGGGCATGAGAGAGAAGATATAAACCAAAATGTGCCACTGCAAAGCAAAAAGTGGTTAGTAGAAATGTAGATTCATCAAATTATTGAATTAGTAATCACTTTCACACAATTTTTAGTCTATTTCCAAATTATCGGTTCACGCTTCCTTCATTACTTCTATCTTTTATTTTTATTCCCATTGCAACCGTCAACTATTTTAGTCTATAATTCTAAAGTTTGATTTGTAATAACCACACAGTTTTCTAGGTCCTGTTATTTTTAACATCTTACATCCAATCCGTTCTTTGATTATATGTCAGGCAAATCCTACCCATCTTTCATGCCCCCAAATCAAGCCCCAATTCTTAAAATCTTACCTGAAGGTTGTCAGATGGGAGCCTGGGTGCAAAAGGTTGAAGGGATTAAGAAGTACAAATTGGCAGTTTCAAAATAGTCACAGGGATGTAAAGTACAACACAGGAAATATAGTCAATAACATTGCAATTACTATGTATGTTACCAGGTCAGGGGATCACTTTGTAAGTTACATAATTGTCTAACCACTATGCTGTACACCTGAAAATAATATAATAGTAAATGTCAGCTATAATTAAAAAAATGAAAATTAAAAATAGTTTCCCTGTAAAATATGTTTCCCAATTTATCAGGCATTTCTGAACAATTATTTTCCCTACTCATAATTTATAACATAAACACTCTTAATTTTTCATGCATCTGATTTCTTCAGTTAGAATATAAATTATTTGAACAAGTGAAACCTCCACAAGTATTATCCCCCAGAGACACATAAGACTTAACAACTAATTAACGATAACTTACTGATTACCAACTCTACCTAATAGACACCTATAGAAGGTTCCACTCAACAGCAGCAGAATATATGTTATTTTCAAAGGTGGACGATACAGTGGAACCTAAAACCAGCCTCAATCACTTTAAAAGACTAAAGTTTTAAAAAGTGGATTCTTTGACCACAATGGTATAAAATTAGAAGTCAATAGCAAAAACGAATTTGGGAAATCCACACATATGTGGATGTTAAATAATACAATCATATAACCAATGGGTAAAATAAGATATCACAAGAGAAATTTTAAAGTACTTTGAAAGTAATGAAATAAGAACACAACATGCCAAACATTATGGGCTATAACCAAAGCAGTATGTAGAGAGAAATTGATATGCCTACAAGAAAAAAAAAGGAAGATCTCCAATTGATAACCTGATTTTTTCACTTAAGGCACGAGACACTGAAGAGCAAAGGACATGAAAGGCAATCAGAAGAAAGAACATGATAGCGATTGGGGTAGAAAATTAATAAAGTGTTGAATAGAAAAACAATAGAGAAAACCAAGAAAATGAAAAATTAATTATTTTAAAAGAACAACAAGATTGACAGATGTTAGCTAGACTGAACAAGCAAAAAAAAAAAGAGAGAGAGATGGCTCATTATTAAAATCAGCAATGAAAGAGGAGAGCTTAATACTGATTTTACAGAAGGGAATACTTTGAATAACTGTATGCTAACAAATTAGACAACTTAGATGAAATAAACAAGTTTCTAGAAAAACACAAACTACTGAAACTGATTCAAAAGGAAATAATAACCTAAATAGACATAAAAAAGAAACTGATGTAGTAATAAAAAACTACCCCTGCAAAAAATGCCTGACCCAGTTGACTTCACTGATAAATTCTATTAAATATTTACTAAAGAATACAAAATTTTCTCAAACTCTTCCAAGAAGTAAAAGAGGAAGAAATACTTCACAATTCATTATGAAACCAATATTACTCTAATTACAAATACCAAAGGCAGGTACCAACCATATGGGAAAATATATTTGTCAATGATACTCCGGAAAAGGGTTTGATCTCCAAAATATACAAAGAACTCACATGACTCCACACCAGGAAGACAAACAATCCAATTAAAAAATGGGCAAAGGATCAGAAAAGACACTTCTAGGAGTACATACAGAGGGCCCAGAGACATATGAAAGGATGCTCAGCACCACTAGCCATCTAAGAGATGTAAATTAAAACCACAATGAGATACCACTTCACTCTGGTCAGGATGCCATCATAAACAAATTAACAAAAAAGTGCTAGCGAGGTTGTGGAGTAAAGGGAATGCTAGTGCTCTGTTGGTGAGAATGCAGACTGGTGCAGCCACTGTGAAAAACACTATGGAGATACCTCAAAAACTAAAAATGGAACTTCCTTTTGACCTGGTGATTCCGCTGCTGGGATTATACCCTAAGAATGGTGAATCATCAATTCAAAAGAACCTATACTCCCCAGTGTTCATAGCAGCACCATTTATAATAACCAAGTTCTGGAAACAGCCTAAGTGCCCATCAGTAACTCAGTGGATCAAAAAACTGTGGCACATTTACATAATGGAATACTACACAGCAGAAAGAAAAAAGGAGCTCCTACCCTTTGCAACAGCATGGATGGAACTATATAGCATTGCGCTAAGGGAAATAACCCAGGTGGTGAAAGACCAATACCATATGATCTCACTTATAAGTGGAACCTAATCAATGAAACAAACAAGACAGAAAAATAGAATCAGAGACATGGAAATAAAGAACAAACTGACAGTGACCAGAGGGGAGTGGGGAGGTGATAATGGGAGGGAAAAAGGAGGAGGATCAAGTCAAGTAACGTGTAAAGGACCCATGGACAAGGACAACTGGGAGGAGGACTGAATGTGGGAGATGAGGCACGGGCAGGGCAGGGGAAAGCAATGGGAGAAAAATGGGGACAACTGTAATTGAACAACAATAAAAAACTAAAAAAAATACCAAAGACATAAAAAAGTAAAACCACAGACTAATATAACTTACAAGCATAGAAGCAAAAATCCTTAACAAAATATTTACCAAACAAAATAACCAGAGACATATAAATGGATTATATAACATGACTGAGAAGCATTTATCCCAGCATACAAGATTAGATTAGATCCTGAAATCAATTAATGTAGTACACATCCAAACAGAATAAAAGATAAATAAAAACCTTATAATTATCTTGGTAGAAACAGCGGAAAAAATTATTAAAATTCAACATGTTTCATGATAAAAAGTTAATAAAAGAGTAATGGAAGGGGACTCTGGGACAGATAAATGTTATCTATAAAACACTCATAAAAGGATTTGCATATTTTGGATATTTCATACAAGTGGAATCATACAATATTTGTTTTTTTTGTGTCTGGCTTCTTGTACTTATCATAATATTTTCAAGGTTCATTTATGTAGTGTATGATAGTATTTCAATTCTTTTTTATGGCCAAATAATATTCCACTGCATGTATATATTTGCTCATCATTACTTGGACATTTCATATTTGTGAATTCCCCTACTCACTAAATCTTATTTGTAGTCCCAAAATCAATACTGGCAGTACTTTTGTGCTCATTTGTTGACATAAAGAAAGCAGCAAAAAATTTGTCTTCCAAACTCACATTCTCATCAAAAGTTGAACAAGGCAGCATTCTGTTTCTTGTTTCAGCTCCCATGTTGTAGGCAAATGTCCTTTTCATGGTCCACTTAGTGACATCTTTTGTGTTTTTGAACTTCTTCTTAGTATTTAAAGTGCCTGTTTAAAGTGGCCCTCATATATACTGCTGAAGTCCTATTTAGTGTTATTAAGTGTAAGAAATAACATTGCTTCTTGCTAATGTATAAAAGTATATAACACATTTCTACAGATTGATCTTTTTTTCCTGCAACACTCCTGACTCATTTGTTAATCCTAACTATTTTTATTTTTAGAGTTTTCTGTATAAGAGGCCATCACAGCTGAAAAAAGTTTATTTCTATTCTTCCTTTTCAATCTGGACTCCTTTTATTTCCTTTTCTCACCTAGGTGCTCTGGCTGGAAGTTCCAATGCAATGTTGGATATATGTGATGGGAGCTCACAGCCTTTTAGTCTTGTTACTCTCCTTATAGAGAAAGCTTTCAATCCTACACTATTAAGTATGGCATTAACTATAGGATTTTTATAGAAGACATTTTAGCAGACCGAGAGAATTACCTTTATTTCTAGTTTGTAGTGTTTTATCATGATGGGATGTTAATTTTGTCAAATGCTTTTTCTTCATCCACTGAAATGATAGTGTTGATTTGTTTTACTTTGTTATATTAATGTGTTATATCATTGTGGTTGATTTTCATATGTGGACCTTACTTTGCAGTACTGGGATAACCTCATTTGTGGCATAATGTATAATTCTCTTTATATGCTGCTGTATTTGGTGTGTACATTTTTTTCCAAGAAGATTTTTTATCCACATTCATAAGGAATATTGGTCTGTAGCTTTCTTGGGGTGTCGTTATCTGCCCTTGGTATCAACATAATAATGGCAGGAGTAGGCATCAAAGTAGGAGTTGTGATGTCATCTCTCCTCTTTTTTAAAAAAAATTTTGGAAGAGGTTGAGAAAAGTTGATATTAATTCTTTATTAAGTGTTTGGTAGAATTCACCAGAGAAGCCAACTGGTAATGGGTTTTCCTTTGTGGGTAGCATTTTGATCATCATTTTAAACTCTTAGGTATTATAGGTCAAATATAATTTTTATATTTTTCTTGAGTTAGGTTTGGTAGTTCTTTCATTCCATCTAAGTTATCTAATTAGTTGGCATCCAGTTGTTCATAATGTTCCCATATAATGCTTTGTGTTTCTGTAAAATTGGTGGTAATGTACTCCCTTTCATGCTTGACTTTAAGAATCTGAATTTTCTCTTGGTCAGTAGATCTACAGATTGGTCAATTTTATTGATATTTTTGAAGAATTAACATTGGGATTCATTGATTTTTCTCTATTATTTTTCTATTTTCTAGTTCTTTATTTCCCTCTAATATTTATTGTTTCTTCTTATTGCTTTGGGGTTAGTTTGCCTTTTTTTTTTCTTGTTTCTTAAGCTGGAATTTTAGGTTATTTGTTTGCAATTTTTGGAAACTGTGTAAATTTTTCAGCATTGGTTAAAGAGAGATGATAAGAGGAAAATATTCGACAAAATACAGTGATACATTTCAATATACTTCAAGTAGAAGTTTAAGAAGGAGGAAATTGATAAGGTGGGAGATGAAAGATATTTTTCTAAGAAAGAATGAGTGAAAAAGGTTCTTAAATTAAAGGTTCACAAGGCAACCAAAATATGATAAATGAAAAGTAACTACACCTAATCAGTGTGTTGACACTTCTCAATGTCAAAGAATAGGGTTCTAAGACCAACAACAGACCATAGTATATTGCAGAAGTCATTGTCAACATGGAAGTCTAGTTTAAGTAATATAATGATTCAATAGTGTGGAAAAGTCAAGATGTCTAAATCTGAGAGAAGTGATACATTAAAAGAGTGAATAAAAAATAACCTCTAGGAAAAAGAAAATTATCAGAGGGTAGGTCTAGGATTCCAAAAATGAAGACAAGAAAGATATTTGTAAATATGGGAGAAATTTAAATAAACCTAGACTGTGTGGTAGGTTGAAGAATTGATATGTCCTGTTACTTATTACCGCCCCACAGATAGGTCAATGTCCTACTCCTTGGAACATAAAATGTTACCTCATTTGAAAAAAGTCTTTGAAGATGTAATTAAGCAAAGGATCTTGAGGAGAGATTGTCCTGGATTATTTAAATGCTTATAGGAGAGAGGTAGGGGAAGGTTAGACAGATAGAGGAGAAGCCATGTGAAAACAGAGGGAGAGATTGGAGTGATGCGACCACAAGCCCAGGAATGCCTGGAGTCACTGAAAGTGGGAAGCGGCAACAAAGACCCCTGGAACCTTTGTAGGGAGTGCATCCAGGCTGACACCTTGATGTCAGATTTCCATTGCCATGATCAGAATAAATTTCTGTTCTTTTAAGCTACTTAGGTTGTGATTTGTTGCAGCAGCCATAGGAAGCTCACACTCTGTGGGTCCAACCAGAGTACAGAGTGTCACTGGTGAATCAGCACAGGAAGGGAAACAATGAAGATATGAACAGAAATTAATAAGGTACAGAAAAAAATAGGGTCAAATTTATAACTCAAAATCCTGCTTTTCAGTAAAAATAACATCAGCAAAACAAACCGCTGAATCGTGTAATTAAGACAAAAATGGAAACTGTACTCTCAGGTGGCCATGCTCCCGCTTGTTGCTCAGAGGGAGGGGTTTATCTGTGGGATGGGGCTGTGGGCTTTTCCTCTCTCCCATCACCTAATTAGTGCCTTACACACAAAAGACGTTTTAGACCTTTCCGGATAATGAAATATAGCATCCTTTTTGGCTTTTTATCAATAGACTTTGTACTTGGAAGAAACACAATGAAAAGGAAAATTTGTGTTTGTTTACAGGGAACAAGTTAGTTCTGAGCTTTTGGGTCCTGAGAGGGAATGTAAAGAGAATTCCAGGTAGCTCCAGTGAGATATCCTGCAGAAATTCTAGTCCCTGTAACATTTAGAGGGCTGTGGGAACCTCAGAAATTAACAGCTAAATTGTGCCATAGCACTTCAGATGAAAGTGGCTGCCAGCCCAATGAAATGGGGTGTCACACTACACCGTCTATGGTCTCCATGAAGATCAACCCAACCAGCTGGGAACCCTGAAGCCTCTGAGTCAGAATGGATTTCACTTGCCCTGGATTTATTAACTCCTGACGATTTTGTGTATAACTGGACCCACTGGAGAGCAGATGTAGGACAAAGTGACTCCAAGGCGATTCTCAAGGCAAAGTAGAGAGAAGTGTCAAGCAATCACTTGAGGTGGAGCAGGGAGATCTGCTTGTCTACACAGAAGAGTGCACAGGAGGTGACCCAAGTCTGAAAAACAAAAGGAACATCACTGCCAATAATGACAGTTTTGGATTTAGATCTAGTGTGTGAAAACCTGTGTGCTCAGAGCACAGTGTGATGTGAGAGTATCAGGTCTGAGTGGAAGCCTGGCAGGGCAGTGGGAGGTGATGGAGGGTGACCGGGGAGGCAGAAGGCAGCTCCACCTGCACTTAAATGTCTAGGGAAATAAAGAAACATTCAGTCCTTAAAAGTCCAGAAACTTTGGGAAATGTCCAGGCTTCATGTGAAATTGGTAATCTCTCATCATTTTGCACTAGGTTCTCAGTAACAAGACCTGTTTTTGACCCAGAACTCTGATCCTATAGATAGTTTCCATTGCTAGAGCAGGTCAGTCAAATAGGCCACATGCCTCCTATTCAGATGTTGCATGTCTGGTCTTTCCCCAAGTATGCAATCGCAAAATGCCACTCTGAAGAGACATGTGAATAGTTGATTCTGCCTTTTAAAATTTAAAGCAAATTCTTATGATTGTTTATAACTTTCTGTCTTAATAGCACACTATTTTAGCCTTGCCTATGTACAAAAGTTGCCTCTTAAACTATTCCAGATAAAATTTTTATACAGCTCTTCACCGCCTCATTCACTTTCTCTTTAAGTTTCTCTTTTCAAATCCTATTATCCCCTCAAGCACTGCACATCATTTTTCTCGGCTTGTTAGCGTACTGCCTTGTTAACTCCAGTTCTTTATTTCGTGCTGGGTATTTGTTCACGCTCACAAGCCGGAGCTCACCTACCATAAATTGAGTTGAAAGTCTCCGCAATGCCTCTTTCAGCAATGAATCTCATTTTATTCTCATCAGCCTCATCTTCCATATCATTTCATCTTCACTTTTGTCTACTGCTTTGTATCAATTTGTCTATTCCAGCTGAAATTCTTACTTTGTCACATAATCAGCTAAACATTAGGCATCAAATATTTCTCTCTCTCATAAACAACCTTGAGCTTCACCTTCATATGAGATTTGGGGAATTAGCAATATCTATACTATTTCTGACAGGGATATTTGCATAATTTTATCCAGTGTCTGTGCAAGGTGCTACACTTGGAGCTGGGAAGTGTACACATACAAATCAGATGTTTCTGCTCTCAGGCAGTTAACTTTCCACCACAGAAGTTACGACATGCATTGCTGCACATGAATACAAATGTCCTTAATGCCCAGCAGAATGTAATTAACACCATGTGGGCGGCCTTGTTGCCTTAAGACCCCACATTGAAGTCAGAATCACAATTTGCTAAGATCCTATGATGGAAGTGGGGACATTTGAGTTGGAATTTGATTACCAAACAAGGTGTTAATAGGCTTGGACTGTGAGGCAATCAAGGACACACTTTAACCAGGAAGGTCACTAGGAATATGTTTTAACAATTCATGTTGATAAGCATCACATCTGTAGAAATTTAGCATTTAAACATGGTAGGGTAACATCTTCTGCCACCTGAGCAGTTTTAGAGATCCTCATCTTTGTTTATTGAAGGCCCAGGCACCTGCACACATAATTTTATTTTGTGCAAGACAGCCTTTGGGATTCCGGAGTGCTCTCAGCCCCGCCCTGAAAGCAGCCCTCCTTCAGCTTGAATCGTCAATGCCATGCCCAGGTCTTGGTTCCAGAAAGTCTCGAATGGTTGTATTTAGAGAACTTTCCCCCATAAATATGGAAGAGAAGATAGGGCTTTGGGTTTCTGATAGAAAGCAGATTTTCTATTCCTTTCATAGGCTGAGGAGAAGACATTTGTCAGAGCTACAATCCTAGTTCAAAATGAGTCTATTTTACATTCCTTTTAAATATCCTTTTGCTTTTCCTGTGGTATGTATTTATTTTATTAGCATGAAAATTTCTATAGTGACTCAAGATTGGTTTATGTCTTTTCTGGGTCATCCAGAAACCCCAGGGGTCCAGAACTGCTGTGCAGGGCCCCAGGACCTCAGCCAGAGAGGAGGTAATTCTGGTGCAGAGGGGAGGGAGGGAATTGAGAAGACCACTGTGGAGCCAATAATGCCTCTTGGGTTGATGACTTATAAAATTGCATGGCTCCTCTGTGAATATGCTGGACTTCAAAATAGAATTAATTCAGAGAAAATAATATAAACACTCTCAGGAATTACACATTCCCTGTTAGGTTTTCAGATAGCAAAAAAGAAAATTATAATGCTTTGTCATGCTCTCTCCTCCTGTATAACTGTAGATACATGTTATTTGATTCCTTTTGGGATAATAACAATGATTAGCAACTTTTGGGTGAGTTAATAACTAATACTAATAGCTAATACTTATGTGCTGGGGACTATGCTAAGTCCTTTAAGTATCATCTCTATATAATTTCCACAAGAAGTCTGTGATGTAAAATACAATTACATATTATGCCTGTAGTTATACATGAGGAAACTAAAGAACAAAGGTGTTGGATAACTGCCCTGATCACACAGCAGGTAAGTGGTGGGGTGTGGAGTAGAAACTAAGACATCTGACACTATATGCATGCTCTTAGCCACTAGGCCATGCTGACATTAATTCGTCACCTACTTATAGTCAGTTCTATCATCAATACCTGCAGTCCACACCTTGAATGAGTACATGTATGTGCATTTAATGACAAGCTATTGGTATTTCATATAATATACTTTAATAGATCCTTTTAAATATGTCACTCAATTCATAAATGATTTCAAGTTAGCATAGAAAACCCCTTTATACAAGTACAGGTGAGAGCAGAAGAAATATACTTCTCCTGTTCGCGCTTCTTCATCTTGAAACTTGAACTTGCTGAATTGTTGGTTTTGGCTGAAATAAGGAGATTTGAAAACTCTAGTGTATGCCTCCCATTTTGAATAAGGATTTGGGAAGAGCTTATTCAACATCTTCACTTCTGGTGAAAATTAGCCCTGAGCTGTGTCACGCACGCGGTGCCTAACTAACGGGCACACCTGACTGTGTGATCCCTTGAGTGTTAGCATTTCGTGAAGAGCTTTGAAAGGAGTAAATCATGCCATTTCAAATTGAATTCTGATGATTCAGTTTATACTAGGAATCTCATAGGAAAACAACCAGACACTTCTTAGGTAATAAATGTACAGTTAATTCAATAGAGAATAGAAAGTTATGTCCTTGTCTTGCTATAAAATAATAAAATTATTTTCCATTTGCATTGTGTACTAATTATAAGCAGCATTATAATTACTACAGTAAGTAGGGACCAGGGACAGTAAGTGATGTCATGTTAAAATTTTGTTTATAAAAAAATTTTCATTCTTCTTTTTAAACAAGGATACAATGAATTATCATGAAAGTAAGTGTGAATAAAATGAAAAAGCATTGCCTCTTTGCACTAAAAATTTCAACTGTAAAAAACAAAAACTGTGTCCAAAGATGATGTACCTACCTATCAATACTTTTCTAGAAATGTTCTTGATTTTCAAGAAAACAGTATTTTGAACATTTGAGAGGAATGAA
The DNA here is from genome assembly GCA_004024845.1 of Tonatia bakeri. Classification (NCBI taxonomy): domain Eukaryota; kingdom Metazoa; phylum Chordata; class Mammalia; order Chiroptera; family Phyllostomidae; genus Tonatia; species Tonatia bakeri. The sequence continues at coordinate 22,939 of PVIA01003324.1, forward strand.
ACATTTCCTCCATGACTGACACTCTGTTCACCACAAGAATACTTTCTGTTAGGGTTGCAATTACAGCTTGCGTGGCTATGGCACAGATAATCACTGCCTCCAAAAGCTTACAAATGAAACGACATGCTGACAGAGATGTAGATGTATTGCTTTACGTGTAACTGTTAGCCTTATCTCAAAATTATCTTGTAGTCCTTGGAATGTGTGATATTTTTCTTTTTTAAAACAGTTTTTAAATACGTTTATAGATTATAGAGAGAGAGGAAGGGGGAGAAAGATAAACACTGATATGAGAGAGAAACATTGACTGGCTACTCTTTATACATGACCTGACTGGGAATTGAACTCAACCCATGTATGTGCCCTGACTGGGAACTGAATGCCCAACCAATTGATCCACACTGGTCAGGGTTGTGATACTTTTCATTTCCATATTTTTTTTATGTTGGAACCCAAAATTAGGATATCAAGAAGGTCATGAGAGCTGAATATCTTAATGATTCATTATTACTCAGTATTCTGGTTGATTTTTTACATTTGCTGTGTTTTACCTGTTATATGTGGCATTTTCACCCATTGATTATTTCTCATCTCCAAATTATTTATCAGAGGTCCATCTGACATCTGTCTAGCTCAAGGTTTCTTCTATAAAGTTTCTTGCATCTTTTTTTTCCTTTTCCATATCCAGAAATGAGATTTTCATGACATTAAGCATGGACTACTTCAATAATAGCACATGCATTCATCATTCATCATGCACTAGCATGTGTGTGAAGAGCTAGATACTAATCTGGACACAAGATGTATACAGAGCCTGGCTGGCGTAGCTCAGTGGATTGAGCGCGGGCTGCAAACCAAAGCATCGCAGGTTTGATTCCCAGTCAGGGCACATGTCTGGGTTGCAGGCCACAGCCCCCAGCAGCTGCACATTGATGTTTCTCTCTCTTTTTCTTTCTCCCTCCCTTCCCTCTCTAAAATAAATAAATAAAATCTTTAAAAAAATGTTTTCCCCATATAAAAGAAAAAAAGATGTATACAGAGAAGTAGAGGTCATTGCAAAGTGTCAGAGAGCTTATGGATTGGTAGATGAGATAAGCAAATAAATATACCCATAATACACACCTCACACACAAACACACATATGCACACATGTACAAACACACACAAACATATGCACCTGCATACAGACACACATTCACAAATATAATACATAACTCATAATACATGAATACACACAAAACACACATGTGACACACACAAACCTGCATAAACACACACAAATGCAGGGTGATCGTGTCTTTTCAGAGCACTTGAATAGAGGAGAAGCTCTTGAGGGTACACAGGAGGTAGCACTCATATCCATGTCTGGGTTCTTGTGTCTTCAAAGCCTTCTCCACCTGTACTGAGCTCCCACTCTACCTACTTTGTGCACTTTTTTCCAGAAGCACTGTGGCTTCTGGAAACACCATAATTTTGCTGTTTTTGTGTTTAAGCTTACAGTTAGTTAGTAACAGTTTCAGCTGCTATCACTTGTTTGATATTTATGGCATCTCATGATCTGGCTCTAAGCTCCCTTCTTAGGTTTATCTTTCACCATTCTTCACATAAAATGCCAGATGCAGGAGGACATTTCGCCCACATGGAGCCCACGTAACCAGTGTGTCCTGGCCTTTGTGCCTGTGCAACACCCATCCCCTGCTCTGACTTCCTAATTTTATCTGTATTCAAGCCGTGAACGTAGCTTCATCTTTTCAATGAAATCGGTTTGTTTAAACAGGGGTATGGTGGACTACAAAGCTGGTGAATGTTCATAGCTCTCCTTGTCTAGTATCTTTTGGGACTTTCATACATTTCCTGCAAGCTGGTTAGTTTTTTAACATGTTACTTGTTTTACATGAGAGATTGAAATTTAGACTTAGAAAAGAAAAGAGCAACCAGAAGCATGTACTTGAAAAGTGGCCTAAAATATGGACAAACCACAGCTTTTGTTTGTTTACAGTAGATAGAACATTTTTGAGTTTTTCTTCAGATTCTCCAACAGTGCTGCCCAACAGAACTCTCTGTGAAAGTAGAAATGTTCTCAGCACTGCCCACTGCAGTAGCTGGTAGTTACAAGTGTCTTTTGTGCAGTTGAAATGTGGCAAGTGTCACCTAGAAGCTCAACGTTTAATTTTGTTTCATTTTAATAAATTTAAATTTAAATCTAAATGGCCACATATAGTTCATGTAGCTCCAGAGTGATGACTTGTCATGCTTCCGCTATGTAGGAAAGAATAAACCCAACCACTTGTAATAGAAAGCTGAGATGTCAACCACTCATTTCATGAAAAGAAGTATGTTTTCATGTTTATCCTTGGAAGGATGAGTAAGTAACATTACGGGCATCACATAAATGCAAATGAATATGTGGCTCTCAAAGAATTTAAAGTCTAGCTGAGGATGGAGGTGCATCCACAGACAGCCATAAACAGGCAAAGTGTTTATAAATATAGAACTTGGAATGGAATAATAAAGGAAGAATTCATAAAGCACCTGGTGTCAAATTAATTCAATAACCCAGCATTTGGATGGAATAATGAGGGAAGAATTCACGGAGCACTTGGTGTCAAATTAATTAATTCATTTATAAATCCAGCATATTTATCAAATTGTGTTTATAAAAATTAGATGTTGTTAACTATTTAACAAGATTCCTAGGACTCTTTTTCTTACATGTGTCCTAAAATCCCAAGTGACTGGGAGTTGAGAGATGACCTATTGAAATTCTTAGCCTCTACTGGAAATCAAAGGCCTTTTATAGCTCAAAAATGTGCAACACCTCAAAGAAAATGAAAATGTTCTATTTCACATCCTTGTGCCCTAGAGCATACAACTATATCTTATACAAGAATCAAATTTTCATCTCTGAATATGAAAGATAGAAGGAAAAAATTATTAGCTAGCTTATCCTAGTCGTGAAATAACTTTTTCCCAAAATGTTGGGTTCAAAGTGTCTGAAAGTGTTACTTACATGTAATATTTGCAACAAATTCAAGGGAAACACATACCATGCACAAACATGCACAAGCATGATCTATGTTGAAATTAGCCAGGTATTTATTAAACTCCTGTCATGAGACAGACCATACAAATCCTCATCCTCATGGAATTTAGATTTACTATGGGAGAAAGTAAACAAAATAAGTGAAACAGATAGTATTTGAAGCAATAGTAAACACTATAGAGAAAAATATTTTTTTAATAAAAAGAAAAGAGAGGAAAAAAGAAAAAAAGAAAATTTAAAAAATGTGTTTTTAATTTTCAATGTATGGTCAAGGTGAGCCTTCACTGAGGAAACTGTTTTTTTCAGGGAATCCTGAAGGTGGTGGGGAAGGCAGCAATACAAATATCTGGTAAAAAGGTTTTCAAGGAGAGGGGATGGCAAATGCAAAGTCCCTGAGGCAGAGAGCAGCCTCTGGAGTGTTGGGGACACAGGAAGGAATCCTCAAGGAGGAGCAAAGCAGGCAATGACGTGAGGAGAGAGCGTCATCTTAGGCCTCTGTGGGCCACTTTTAGAGCAAGTCTTGTTCACTTACCTGACACTTGGAGGCTCAGGTGTTCCATAAGTCAAATTTTCCTAGATGTTTAGGAAGTTAATTAGTTTCTGCAAAGGTAGTTTTTTAATTTGATACTTATTTAACAATAAATTAGAAAAGCAACACACTACATATTCTGGTTATTACACATGCTATGGTGTGATAAAATTATAGTATGACAAGAACATGCTATTCCTGACAACAATAGAATTGCAGTGAAGAAAATGGACCATCTCACTTGGTGGCCAAAAGACTAGAAAGAGTTTTGTTTAAGTTCAGCTTTGTTTTGCTACAGTAGGGGTTTTGAGTGTATACCCAACTTTGAGTATTGGAGTTTTGAGGAATTCAGAACTGTGAAAAGGGGATGGAACTCTGTCTTCCAGCTGTGGTCACAGTGAGGTGGGCACAATGACTGTATTGAGCAGGGGGAGCCACGAGCTGATGAGTTTGAACTTGTCCTAGTACCTGTGTTGAAAGGATGGATTAAACCATCTTGGATGGGTTTGTTCTGTACACCAGTTCCTAACCCTAACCCTAACCCCACCCATTCCATGCCGCATATTGAGTGTTCTATACTTTTGTGTAACTGAGACCACAGAATGACTTTTTATACATAATTTACTGTGTACCCTAAGTAAATGTTTTAAGTTCATTCATTTATTAAACTCTTTTTTTATGGTCTTTCTTACATGTGGTTTCTCAGAGTAAACCTACAAACTCTATGGGTAAGGTTTTAAAATTTTTTCTTTAACTTTTATATTTCCCTGGTATTTTCTGAAAACTCTTATTGTTTATATTACACCATGGCATGTTGGTATTTTGTTATCTGTGGACTGTTAAATAAACATCTATTTTGAGCACTGGTAACAGTTTTTTCCACAGTTATCTCATTGCAATGGCTAATTAAAGAGTGATTTCCCAATCTATCAGAGTGATGTCTACTCAACAAACTTGTCCAAGCTGATTTCGTTTTAACACTTTTTTTTTTTACTTTGAGACAACACTACTTCATGCCTTCAGAGTCCTCAATAGAAAGTAAATGGCTAGAGTCACATTTTGTTTTCCTTTTATTATCCTTATTGTTGACTTGGTATTTTAACATTTTTCCTAAGATACAACACGAGAGACCAGATCCAACCTAGCAAAAAACAAAACTAAACAAACAAAAACAAACATGAATAAACTGTTTTAAGGGCCATGTGGGGTCACTCTGCATGTGGGAAGAAGGTACATTTTCCACCTCACCTGATGTGCTTGGGCTGCAGCCAGTCCTCCGGGTTCTCTGGTGGGGCTGTATGAGTTTATTGGTGATTTGAACTGATACAGCTGTGGCTGCCCCTTTTGACTTTTAATGATTAAATAGGTTTTTGTGTAAATTCACTCTTTTAGATGAAAGGAAGAGGCATTCCAGGAGAAGATGAGAGGCCATCTTTGTCTGGTCTTGAATTGCAAGCCAACACTACCCTTGCTGTCTCGCAGTGGTCTGGCCCCTAGGGGGTGTGTGTCTATTTACCCTAAATATGGCTCTGTGTCACCTGAAGGAATCATGATGACATGGAGAAAACTCCTGCACCTCCATATCTCCCAGCTTTCTCACAGCTTCTTGTGTCACAGATGGATGACACCAGGCGTGGGCAATGCTGTCCCCTTCTCTCTTCTTGAGGATCTGAGGTCCAAGAGGGAAACATTTTGTTTGTGTTGATTTCTTAAGCCCAGGACAGTATATGATGCCTATTATACTTTAAGTGCTTAAGTACCTGCTTGTCAACTACATCAATACTCAACAATATTTCTGAGAGTGCTGTAACTTCTCCAAAATGCCCATATCTAACTTTAGTTTGAGACCATTATAACTGCTGAATCATCTTAGAAATTAATATCAGGCCTATTCAGCTCAACCCTCGCTCTCCCACAGCCCTAACAGTGATGCTGAAAGGTGGGATTAGAGAATTCCTTCTGCTCTGAGCTCACTCATAACCAGGACTCCAAGAAGTAATGATGATTTTATTTTAATTTTTCCCCATATCTAATCATGGAACTTTGCCTTAAATAATCACCATTTTAATGATACTGTCAGCATACTAACCACATGTATGGCTACTATATATGATATGATACATATGATACACAGCAGAATTACTTGTTTTGAAAATATAAATATTAAAAAAATAGAACAGAGTGCACCAAATCATGCTTCTCAATATTTAACTACTTATTTCTGAATCATTTACCAGAAACTATGATATTCAGATATTTTGAAATTATGCGTAAGATGATTTTAATGTCCTATCAGCTTGTTTTTCTGTAATTAATACATACATAATTTTTTTTAGAGTGGAAACAAATAACTAAACAACATTTTTTTTTGCATGTCCAGTTTTGTCATAAAGTCCCAGACAAGTACTGTCTCTCTTATTGGAATGTGTGCTGGCTTAAGGAAGCAGGAATTCTCTCCTTATACTTTGTGTCAGCTAAGAAAGTTCATACCCTTTCTTGATCTCTATTTTTCCACATATACATATACATTTTTAACATTAAATAATAATATCTATAGAGCCACTTTCAGCTGGAATATTTTATATGTGTTTCCACTTATCTTTTTAAGGTTCTATGTGTTGTTATCACCAACATCTGAGCAATTAAAATACAAGCCACTGAGATCTCCACATTGCCAAGCACTGATATTATATTAAGGTATATGTGGTAGTTATGAGGGGAAAAAGTATAAAACATGATTCATGCCCTCTGGAAACTTTTTTTTAAAGATTTTATTTATTTATTTTTAGGGAGGGAAGGGAGGGAGAGAGAGAAACATCAATGTGTGGTTGCTGGGGAACATGGTCTGCAACCTAGGCATGTGCCCTGACTGGGCATCGAACCTGCGATGCCTGGTTTGCAGCCCGCACTCAATCCATGGAAACTTTTTTTTGAGGTGTAGGAAAAAATAAATTACAGTAAATGACAGAGCCTGGACAGTCTAACAATGAATGTCACATGAGTGGTGGAGATAAGAAATATGCCAGGAGGCGAGGCCAAAGTCAGGATGCCATTATGTCCAGGAAGATTAGGTACCATCTGGGGTCAGGAGTGTTTGAACTAGGCCACCAAGTGCATCCAGAAAGCTGGCAGACCATCAGCAAATGTTGTATGTTGCAATAATAAACATATAGTGATGGCCCAAGCAAACAGAAACAACTCTGAATCTTTATCATGGAGAGAATTTAGCATTAAATTAGTTAAGCAAGTGATGGAACAGGGTGACAGACAGACGTGGACGTAGATGTAACTGAATCTCAAGAATGTAGAGTACAGCTCCCCCACCCCACCCAGGCTGGGGACAGAGGCAAGAGGGACAGCACAGGCCCCAGGGATGGCTTCCCTGCAGAGATCGGGGCCTTCCCTTTCTCTCCCCAATCTCTCACTTGTGCCTCCTGTCCTGGAGCCTGCAGGAGATGATGGGAAGCAGGTGCAAGGTGGCTAGCAGAGGCACAGATGTCTACAGAACATCTGGAGAGGCTGGGCACTGAGCTTTACACAAACTGCAAAAGTTTTTCCCGTTCTACATTCTGTGACATCAATTTAAAGGTTTAGAAAATGGAGGTGTAGAAGACTGAGTAACTATAACACAATTGTAAAACTACTAAATGGAAGAAGGGAACTGAATTTTGTCTGATTCTGAGTCCTTTTCCCAGTGTAGATATGAGAGATACTGCAGGAGCAAGCTGCAATACATTTGGTGATTATTGGCAAATTTTCCTGAATGGATTGCAATATTTGGTAGACTTTGGTAAATCTAGAATACAGGGGTATTTTCTAAAGAATTTTGGGCTTAAATGTTATCCAAGCTGGTTGTTCTAGTGGTTCCTAAAACCATTATGGATGCTTCAGTCATACTTTTTTTCTGAAGCCAGACATTTTTAGCTGAATGCCAAAATGTCAGAGAGAATTACAGAGGGCTGGGCATATTTAAAAATTCCAGAGAGGAAAAAAATCAATGATGAAATCAGGCTTTGTGAAAATGATTTCTCATGTGGTTGACATGCAACCATCTTATTGTGACTTCTATAAATTGTTTGAAATGGTATTACCAAATTTGATTGCAATTAAAAAGATCAATATTCATTAATTTTTATAGATTAGTTCCTTTTTTCAGATGACACAGTTAGGTGTTTATTATTTTTGAAGCACTGCCTAGTTTATCACTTGATTCACATTGCAAGTTACACAGGTGCACGCATTCTACATTCCACTCTTGAAGTGAGGATGGTACCTACACTGCACATTGAAGGACATGCTATTACTCAGAGGGCACTTGAAAAATACTAGAAATTTCTATAAACCCTAAGTTGCCTATATGCATCAAGTACAAGAGATATTTTAAGTTAATATAATGTGTTTTTGTACCCAGCCCAGGTCTCATGATGTCAATCCCCAGCCTGGATTCAGAGCTCCAAGGTCCTGCTTGGGAGGGGAGATCAGAGAAAGAAGGTTTCAGTAAATTCCCCAAAGTGCAGTGAGTGCTGTTAATATGAAAAGATTATTGTTAATATCTAAGGTTGCTATAGATATATAGATCACAGTTTATCCTTAAAACTGGTTTTGACTCAGAGCTGTAATTAAGGAGCATGAGAAAGGAGCACTCATTTGATATGAACAGAAAAGAGTAAGGATCAAAGGCACAGAATGAAACACCCAGGTATAAGCCAGCCGCTTCTGTCAAGGGTCCCTGGAGCAGCCCAGCACAAACCTGCCTTTACACACACACTTCAAGAACTTAAGATGCTTGAGTTTGGCAGTTAGATCCCATTTGTTAGGATGCTTTTTACACATTTCTTCTAACTGCCTTTTAGAACCAATAATTAGCATTTCAAAGATAGGGGTTAGATATTCACCAGATGGAAGTCATTTGTGCATATTATGTATAGTATTACATTTATAGACATTTTTTAGCTTCTTTAAATTGTCCCTTAAAGAAGGTGATCATAACACAAACCAACCTGAAAATATATTTCTAAAACCACATTTTTCCCTAGGATTCCTTTTATCCCTGTTCCTCATCTTTATACAAGGGGAAAATTAAGAGAGTTTGATTAGTAGAAAAATGATGGTGTTTATTAATTGAATAACAGGATGCTCTCTGGTTAAAAAAAAGCCTCCAAGTTCACATTAGGTGTACAAATTTTCAACAAAATTCAAATGTCTAACTGGAATCCTCAGTTAAACTGATGTTTTTTTTTTTCTACTGATTATTTTACCAAACAGGTGAAATGATAGAAAAACAATCCCATTGACTATGGGTGTTTAAGTTTATTAAATGTCAAGGACTGTGTTATTCTTAATTCTTGATACTTTAATATATGCACCACTGTAAAGTGCATTATTTGATGACTCTCCAGGTGACATATGAAAATCCAATCATCAAACATGTTTTAAAACCTTTTCACAGGAATCAAAATGTTTAACAATATTTTTTTCAAGGACACATGCTTTTCCCCTTGAGCTTGGGAACATCTAGATTTCAATCTTAACTTTGCAACCAACGGCCAACATAAACTCAGGAAATGGACCTTAAATATCTGTGGCACAGAATTGTCAACTGAAAAATAAAAATTTAGTGATGGGTAAGTTTCCTTTTTTTAACCCTTACTGATTCCTTTTTTGAGGACCGGCAGGTTTCTCCTATAAGGAAATGTACCTGCCTTTGCTGTGGCCACATAATTTGAATGGGAACTTCCAGCTTTTGGGAAACCCATTCCACTCAATTTTTATCAAAGTTAATTTTGTTTAAACTGGACCTAGGAAAAGACTCTTTTACGCTCATGAGCTCTTACAATTAGGAGCCCAGAGTTTTCAGTGCCAGCTCCCCTCTCATCTAAAGGTTGGACTCAGAGAAAAAAGCTCACCACAGGAAAAAGCAGAAACAAAGGGCAGAGTCCTAGATCACAGATTCCATCCCTCCTAAAGGAAACCCTTCCTGCTTTTCCTCAGCTCATCATAGAAAACTCACTGATTAATTCCAAAATTATATTAACCAAAAGACTTGCTTTCACAAACATTAAAAAAAATCTAGATTAGAATAGTGCCTGACACATAAGGACCTATAAAATATTTGTTAATTGGTAGAATGATTTTAAATAATTTTATACATTGCCAGATATAATGTATTTATTGGTAGAATTACACCTAAAAGGAAGCATCCTTGGTTGTCAATCATAATGACTGAGTATGACAAGTTTTGTTTTGCAAATAAAGCCATACTTGTGCATTGATAAATTTTCAGGTTTAGGAGTATTGAGAAATGGTGTCCTTGGTTTACACTATAACATTACCATGGTGGCAAATAGAGTTCCACTTGTGAGGTGTCCTCCTCAGAGGTGGTCATCAGTGTGTCAGGTATTGAGGGGGCAGATGCTCTGTGAATGCTGGTAACAGGTTTCCCTAGGAATGAGGGGCCTAGGAAATTCACATTTCCTAGACAACTGTAATAGCATAATCAATAAAATATAATTAAAAAACAAAGATTATGAAAAGCATTAAATGATTATAGTGATAATGATTGTGATAATAATAATAGGTAATATTTATTGATGGCTTTGGTATAATTTAGCATAATGTACCTCTATATCTATCTTCATCATCTATCTATCTATTTATTATCTATCTATCTTTAAATATTGAAGATAGGCAGGTAGGCTCTGTTGATATCCTGATGTTACAGATAAAATTTCAGGTATAGAGAGATACACAAATTCTCCAGTTTCAAAAAAAAGTAAGGGTGGAATCTCATTTAAATCCAGTCAGTCTATCTGTGGATCCTGTTTTATGTGAATGTAAAAGAAAACAAAACAAATTTCTCAAGTTAGTGAATTCTTTATATCGACTATAAAAGCACATGCATACATATTAGTTAATAATAATTATGATTATAATATGATAAACTATACTAAACCCTGATGGAGTAAAGCACTTAACCAAATGAAGAAATACACTTAGTAATCAGTCTCATTGAGTCCCCAGGACCTTCAATAATTCAACTAGCAGTCACAAGGAGCAGGAAGTGAAAGAATCAGCATATCCAGAGGCCAGAGGCTATTTGGGTGTGAACTCTAGGAGTAAAGTCACCAACAAAACTGGAGTTTTGTTGAAAGAAGGGGAGATAGCATTAAGATAATCATTTCAAAATGTAGATATGAATTTCATACCGGAATAGCTCAAATGGGGTTTCTTTCTCTGTGTGAGTAAGCACACACAAATACACACGCAATATGTACATATACTTCAGAGATTATTTAAATCTTTCTTTCACAGATGTAATTTGAGTAAACACATAGACCACATCACATTAAAATAATCTGTCACAGCTTTCACTTCTCTAAACCCCTTTTAAAATCACAAACTTGACAAATTATATAAAGCTTTTTGAAAGTGTTCACAGACTTTCTATAAGCGAATTAACTAAATGTGCTAGAGATTTCTAAATTGCACTTCAAAGGCTGCACAAAAGTCTACAAACAATAAAAAAACCCTACTGCACATTTCATGCATTGACCAACAGTTTGTGGGGTTTGAGGAGTTTAATCCATAGAAGAATTCACAAACCTTTGTAGAAATAAAAAGGAATCTTAACCCTATATTGAATGACCTTTATGATTAATTTTAGGGGTCATTCCTTTTCTGGTAAATGCATTGTAGATTATAAGTATAAAGCAAGTGGGAAACATTGTATTATTCATTTTGAAGGCTCTTTTTATTAATAGAAGAAATGAAATTCAATGAAAATCATTTTGATGATAATTATAATGAAATATGAAGTGCTTGAGTATATTCCATTGCAGATGATATAGAAGAAATGACTGTATCTGTTCAAATCCTGAGTTAATCGATTGGCTCCACAAAGCTTGGCCTGGCTCATTTCTACATGCACTCATCAGAGTGACAGTTGGTGAAGCTGCTTCCAAAGGGACTTTGAAAGATCAGGAAGCTCACAGACAATCTCATTTTGATAGCCAGAGGTTTAACCATTTATGAGTTATTACTGGATGGCATCACTTAGTAGGGGTGGTGTGATCTGTGGGTAGTCTGAGCAAACCATCTTGGTGGTCATAAAGAGTGGGGAGAAGTCATGACTTTGAGTGTGTCAGAAGTCAGGTTGAGTCAGGGCCACAGCTAAGGCCATGGTTTCCAGGGAGGAAATAAGTAAGATGGAATCTGATGTGGCTATATTTTAACAGTGCTCACATTGTTTAGTTCCAAATTATGGCCTATCTTTTTCCCCCTAACCTCCTAATACAATCCTTCTCTTTTAAGAAAGGAAATTAATGATGATGCCAAACTACTTATGACTAGATGAAAGCAGTTGTGCATTAACAAAGATTTTTAAAAACACACTTTGAGATGTAATGCCCAGGAACGTGTTATACCTAAAATCAGGAGCTACCTCATGAGAGGCATGCAGGCCACAGCCTTCTGTATCCATCCTGAGCTGCTGACTGAGGCTCTGCCTGGGGACCTTGGGATATAACTTTTGTTACACAGAGGTGTTGTGTGGACAAGCTGAGGACTTAAAAATCCATAGTTGGAATCCAGGTACTGTTATTGTGCTTGAGAATCCCACTGACGATTTTAATTGTGAATAATGGAATTGAGGCTCTTTTGATTAGACACACCAGAACCTACAATGTTTTTAAAGCCAACATAACTTCCAGAAGATTGTGAAGGCTCCAGATCCCATACAAGCTGATCTCTTAAATATTTTAACCTAATTAGCTTAAAGTGAAATTTTAAATGCAGAATTATAACCTAAAGGTTCAAAAGAACTTTTTCAGAAATGGATTTTTAAATTAGATTTCATTTATAACTTTTAAATTGGAACACACCTCAGCAGTTAAAGATTCAATCTGTATATTAATATGTGAGAAACTATAAATATAAGAACTCAAGACAAAAAACTTCATTAATGATAATAGTTGAACCTAACACCTAGTAATTCTGAATATGATCCCTGGATATTTTTAGATTTACTATTGAAACTCATTTACTAGAATGTCAGTTGACCATTGATTAGATGTGGGGTCCTGAGCAAGTTACTTCCCTTCTCCTGGCCTCTATGTTTCTTATCTGCAGTGTGGGAATAATAATACCCACATCATAGGGTCATGTTGCAGATCTATGAATAGAATACATGTACATCAGCTTATGCAGTACCAGGCACATCATGAGTGTTCATCAATCATTAACAATTATTATGAAAAATAATGGCAGTGAGAGATCTGAATAATGTATCCAAAATACTAAAATATACATACTGTATGAGTGCCTGGTTCCATAATTAAATCAATTTATCCTTACATATATTATGGTGTTTATAGTTATACTAACTGGAGATGGCAAATCAGCCAATGTATGTGGGTTAGCATTAAATTCCACTAAATACAAAACATTTTTGTATTTAGAGGGAAAAGAGGGAAACTTGGAATTTATAAAGTCCTAAGGGCAAGGTGATAGAACTCCTTGGTCAAAAATTTCCAAGGCAGTTTATAAATCAGGAGAAACATTAAAGTGAAAGCTCCATGTTAGCTTGCAGGAACAAATCACCAATATAAATTCTCATAAGGGTAGTTTGGGGTCTGTGGGAATGCCTCAAACAATGTCCCATTGTTTTATGGGTTGAAGAGTCTTTGAGTGTCACTTCAACCCCTCTGATACACTATAATGAAGATGAAAAGGTTGGCAATATCTGGGATGGGATTTATAATGAGGGAGGCACAAGCCCTTCAGCTTTACTACGCACTGAGGTGATTTAAAATACATGAATGTTAGAACACTTCTGTTTGACTTAGAAAACCTCAAACTGAATCCAAAAATTGTCACTTTTGTTTGTGTATAAATAATTCTTAAAATTATCAGGTAGATCCTTCTTGAGTTTATTTACTATTTAGTATATAAAGAAAACTCCCAAGAACATGAATCTCCTAACAACCTAATATAATCAATATCTAGTCAAGATTTTGGAGGTGTCTAAACAAAAGCATCATGAAATTCTCTTTGCTTTGAAATGATCGGTACTTAAAAACAAAACCTTTTTCTTATACGTAGGAAGCCAGTTTGCACTGCTCAAAATGCAGGACCAGAAATAGAATTAAAAAAAACCCAGGGAGATTCAGTAAAATTGTCTCAGAATAGATCTAAGTCAAATATTGATGAGATTATCTACCACAACATTAAAAGGCCTTATCCTTTCTTTAAATTTCATGTGAAATCAAGAAAAAAATTGGAAAAAATGGCATCATTTTTGTATAGCTTGAAATGTGTTCTAATATCATCATTGTGAACACATTTCACTATATTGCTAGCTGAACTCGTCCAACCTATTTCTACATAACTAATTAATACGGTTGAAGCACCGGGACTTGATCAAGGTAGGAAATGATTAAGATTTGTCTCATCTTGTAATTTAACTGTAAAACAGGATTTCATGCATTTCAAATCCTATTAGTTTATTCTGTAAAAGTGACCTTCCCAATGACCTTTCAAATACAGGATGTTGCACTGTGTTTATCATTTGCAGAGGGCTCTATGACAAATGTGACTTTTAAACCCATTTTCTAATTCAAATTTAGTATATCTAATAAAAAAGGAATACCTTAGGCTTTGCAGCTGCATCCATTTGTACATGCAGATTCAGTAATTGCTTATATAAATTGAGTAAACTGTACATGAAAACAAGCTGTTAAATGTTCAATTAATCAGTTTGCAAAAGTCTCTGTGTTCTTTCTACCAGAAAACTTCCACAGATCACTCATAGGAGCTGAAACAATCTCATATATCACCTGCATGTGCAACAAGGTTTCTTTGTTTCCTGTTTTGTGGCTCTGGATCATTCATTCATTCATTCATTCACTCATTCAACTCTATTTTCTAGACAGTGTCAGGGTGAGAGAATCTACCTCAATTATGCTTATTTTGTAATATGAACTAAACAATGGTGATTTAAAAACAAAAGTTACTGATCCTCGAATTCTGTTTCTACAATCTTCTCTCTTCCACGTGTCCCTCAAAGGTAGGCAGAATGATGCTCAGAAATAAAGCAACATTGGGATCCTGTTTTCACTCTCAAGGATTAGAACTTGTGGAAAATACTTTATTTTCTGACAATTTCCTCATGAGAATGTTCAACCAGTTTTTACTACACTGCCGTCACTTCCAACACTTTGAAAGTCCACAGCACATGCCTGTTCTATCACACTCTTCTTCATTCACAGTGTGGTGGCCTGGGAAGCAGTGCTGCCTAGATTGGGGTGTGTATATGATGCCTTTGGGAACGAATGCATTAAAATGCTGATTCTAATGAGGCAGGTCTGGGTTGGGAAGGAGAGTCCATATTCCTGATGAGCAGCAGGCAAAGCTGATGTTCTCTGACCTGGGATGCACTTGGAGTGGTCAGGTATGGCTTAGACTGCACCCCACATTCACCCATCCTGGCTTTACTTCTAGGTTGGTTTTGGAAAAAGAAATAGAGTTTAGTTAGAGGGAGAAGGGCATTCTTAGGGAAGGCAAACACACGGGATGGACAGTAGCACAGAGTCTGGTGCATTTGAAATGGAGATGCAGGAATCACAAAATTTGAATGTGTGTTTCTTAATTTACTTTATGGTGGGTCATATGGACAGAGGCTCAGAGGATGGGAACTTAGTCCATTGTCTGCATTATAGAAAATGACAGTGTCTACCATGTGCTGCTTACTGGTGAAAGAATCTCTTCCTGGCACTTACCTCCATCATTACAGCAATCCTTTCTATTGCCTATGTCTGACACAAGAAAACCGAGTCCCAGGGGTGTTAAGTAATTTTCTCAATTTTGTATAACTAGTAAATGGCAGAGCTGCAATTCTGAAGCAATTCTGTATAACTCCAGAGCTTGGAGAAACTTTATGTTATGCAAAATTCTTCCCATTATCACTCAGCACTATTTCCTTCCATATCTTGACACAATTACTGGGTTGGTGGTAAAGGCACATTATGCAGAGAAATGAAAGAATGTTGATTGATTGTATCAGCTGATATTATTTAAAACATCAACATTTGGCAGAATTCATGTTTCTTGACATAATTACCTATTTAAGAATTTGGATTTTACATTTCTCAGATTTAATGAAGATATAGTTCAATGGATACAGAATTCCATGAAAGTTACTATTAATATATTTGCATAACAGGAATAAAATGTCTTGTGAAGTGCTTAAGTTGTGTGTTTGGGTATGTGGTTTTTAAAATATTTTCTAAAGTAAAGGAATAATCTATTTATAAATTTTGCCCAAAAAGTTCTGAGAATGATTTTTGTTATCTACTTCCTTTGGGAATTGAAGAAACCTTATTTTCTTAAAAGTCAAATGTAGGAGTTTGAAAATAAAATGGTATTCTCATTTTAGGCCATTTTCTTCCTTCCCTGTGCATGTAATCTTCTTGAAGCAGATGAAAAGCTTTGTCTCAGGAATTTAACTTACGGAAATATAGGGAGACCTTATCGTGTTGATCACCTGGTCTGATGTGACAATGTCCTGTGACTCCAAGAGAAAATGTTAATGCTGTATTTTTGGGAGCATTATTTGGGAATAGGCCCTTTTCCCTTTTCCTGTCTTTTTCAGACAATATCAGAGGTGGGTTTATTTCTCAGCTTAATACATTAGTAGACAGAGTAAGATTTTTTAAAAAAATAGTGGCCAGAATGGTGAGATGTCTTTTGAATAATTATTTAAAGAACTGGGAATGCTAGTGGAAAGCTGGAAAGTTGGTGGAGATGCAGTGAGTTTCCCCGAGTATCTGAAAGGCTAACCTGTGAAAGAGCTGGGCGATTCATTCTACTGGACCTCTTCTGTCAACTAAAACCAAAATGTGAAGTTCAAAGCGGGCAGTTTGGATTCAATGTTCATCTTCAGAACTGTCTGAGGATAAAAACCATGACTTAGGCAGTGGTAAGTTCCAGGAACTGGGCACAGACAGAGGTTGGGACCCACGGAGCTGGTTGCTGTGGATGGATTTAAACATCAGAGGGGGAATTAGACCAGGTCATCCTCAAGGCCTTTCCAGTTTTCAGATGGGCACTGTGGTTTGAAGCTGTTTCCTGGCGGGCAGGCTCTGATAAGAATCAGATTGGTTCAGGCAGGAAGCCTTTGGGCAAATCCATGCACTATTAGAGGTTTATGTTCCTTCTAATGTGCTCTCTGCTTTCGAGTTTCTTTCTATCTCAGCGGCTGAGTTCCTAGATTCTGATGCCCTGCTCTGAACTGGAGTTTAAGTTATTCCAATGATTTCCACTTACACCATCAAACCTGTGTCAAAACACCAGCATAACTCTCCCTAAGGCCCTGATAGACCAGGTAGCAGGGCCCAGGTGAGTGATTTGAAAGGAACCCCTGCAAGATGTCTTCCCAAGTAAAATCTATAAAAGAATTTATGCAAGAAATAATAGCAATTCAACATGGAGTCTTCCAGAAAAAACAAGAGAGAACAAATCTCAACTCTTTTGAAGAGACCAGAGCTACTCTGAAGTGAGACCATATAAAAATATTGCAGGGAGAAATACTACAGAACAGTACTACACATAATATAGACATTTAGCAATCATTTACAAAATTTTGAAAAACCAAATTATCAGTATGGGAAAAAGGTATGATGACCAATTAAAATTCATCCCAAGAATGTAATGTTACATGAACATTTGAAAATCAATTATAATAATTTTCTCCATCAATAGATTAAATAGAAAAATATATGTGATTATATGACTTTAAACCAAACCCATTTATGATTAAAAAAATAACTCTCAGCAAGATAGGAAGAGAAGGACACTTCTTCAACATAATAACAGAACATTCTCAAACAATAGAAAACATCATACTTAATTGTGAAAAAATTCACCCTAACATTGGGAACGAGGCAAGGAGGGCCTCTCATTTCTTTTACTCATATTTGTATATATAATGAAATCAATAAGGTAAGACAAGTATTCTTTAAAGGCTAGGTATTAAAATGGCAACATAAAACTCTATTTGAAGATAAAATAATTTTTAAAGAAAATCCCATAAATTCTGAAAAATACAACTAGAACAGATAAGTTTAGCAAATTCTGAGGAATACACTTGAAATACAGAAATCATTTTTTATAATGTCAATAAAAACAGAAATTGAAATTAAAACATATTAGTGATAACCTCAAAACTATGGAATATGTAGAAAAACTGAAATAAATGTGTAAAATTTCTCTGCTGAAAACTATAACGTGTTGTTGAGAAAAATTAAACTCTAAATGAAATTTATAAAGAAGTAATGTATACCATGTTTGTAGATATAAAAAAAAATAATTGATTCTCTCAAAACTGATTAATATATTCAACACAATCAAAATTGCAACAGCTTATTTGTGTTAAAATTTATAGGCTTTCTAAAATGTATATGGAAAACAAATTATCTAAGATAGCCAAAACAATTTTGAAAAAGACTACTACCTGATTTCAAGACTTTCTATAGAGATAGAATAATAGAGAAAATGTATATTGGCATAATGACTATATGTAAGTCACTGAAAGCCCTCATTGATTTCTGACAATTGCGCCAAGGGAACTCAATAAAAAAGGGTAATCTTTTCGACAATTGGTGCTGGAGCAATTGGGCATCCATATATGCAAAAATAAACTTTGATTCATAATTTACACATAAAACCATAAAAGAAACACTGATAAATTAAACTTCATTAAATTAAAAACTCTTGCTTTATGAAAGATGTTATTAAATAAATGAAAAGATAAAACACAGGTTGGGAAAAATATTTGAAAAACATATCTAATGAGGGGTTAATCATATATGTATACATACATATATATGTGTGTGTATGTGTGTGTTTTGTGTGTGTATATATGTGTTTTATGTGTGTATACATGTGTGTGTTATATGTGTGTATATATGTATGTCAAACTCTATAATAAAAAGACAGTCCAATAATAATGGGGAAAGTATTGGAATACTTTATCAAAAAATTACAGATATTCAATAAGCACATTGGACAGATATTAGTAATTACTGAAATGCAAATTAAAACCACACTAAGATATCCATTCTCTTCTACTAGAATGACTAAAAACATGTCAGACAGACAGAAAACTGACAGCAACAGATGTGGCCAGGATGTAGAGCAACAGGCACTATTATACATTGTTGATGTCAATGCAAAATGTAACAACCCATTCTGAAAATAGTTTGCCAGTTCCTTATAAAATTAAACATATACTTATCATAAGTCCAGCAATTGCACTATATATATTTTTACTCAAGTGTAGTGAAAACATAATGACACACACCTGTGCATGAACGTTTACAACTGCTCTAATCACAATCACAAAATATGCGGAAAAAAACAAATATGTACCAACTTTTGAATAGATAAACGGATTATGGTCCATCCATGCAATGCGATGAAACTCAGCATGGACTATATATTCGTATAAACAGCACTGATGAGTCTCAAAAGCACCACACAGAGTTAAGGAAGCCACACTCTGAGGATTGCATGTATATGATACTAGTTACAGGACATTCTGAAAAAGCCAGACTTATAAGATTCAGCATCCTTTTGCATAACACATTTTCCATCAACCTATATCTTTCACTGAGTTTGTTTTCAACAACAATTTAACACTTCTGCACTGATGACTTCTGCCCACCTTAACAACATGCTGCATCCAATACACAAGAGAATCTTTAACGGTCTGGTTGCACTTAATGTCTAATGGAAACAATACTCTCACACTGGTTTTTGCCCTCCCAGTAGCCCTGAATTATTTATGAATAACCTCATTCACTCTAAGTAAAACACAGCTCTTTTAATGAATCAGAGCACGAGCAGTGGTCCCAGGTCAGCTCAGGAGATAATTGCTGTGTACACAACCCATATAGGGCATGGTTTCTCAAATTTGGGCAAAGTGAGAAAATATTGACCACACCATCACCTTATAGTGTCATTACATTAGAATTCACACATGCAGCCACACATTACACACTGGTAGAGTATCCTTCCGTTCATCCATTTGAAGGACAATGAAATCAGAGGGCCTTGTGGCCCCTTAACAGTGCAAGGCCAAGGGAGCTGCCTGTCAGGTGGATGTCCATGCTCCTGCTGAGATCCTCTGGGTGCACAGATTGATTCTACCACCTCTAGGAGGCTGTATTTCTTCCCTTGCCATTAACCCTGCTCCCTGGGATATGTCAAGAAACTTATGTTAAATGTGATATTGTCCAGAGAATTCAGCTTTAAACTCAGAAAAAGCAGGTTTGAATTTCAGTGCTTCACTTGCTGCTTTTCAATGAAATCAAGCACAATAATTATGATCATACCATGCTATTGTGAGATTTGAGAGAACATCTTTCAAGTTCCTAGCACAGTGTCTCACAAGTGGAAGATATCAAATTAGTAGTAGCTCCTGCTGTTTGTCATATTTGTGAATCATTTAAAATAATAGTTGCTTAAGTCATATTTTTCATAGGTTAACAAATGTAACAGTAAGAAAAAAGGCAATGCAATTTTTCGATAGTGAATCATACTAGATATTTCATTCTTCTTTTTTTGAAGGTTTTGGGGCCAGCAAGGGAATGCAGACTTTATTCAGGTATTGTTTCTTTATCATTCCAATAGTCTGACAAATGTTACTGAAACAGTAGCCTAGAGTCTTCAGTGTGGACACTTGTTTGATCCACAACATGTCTCTTGGGCAATCCAAGGTTTCCTCACCTATTAGGAGAGACTAGAAAAGAATTGGGTACCAGAAATACATGGGTGGCTGATTTACTTAGACTAACATGGTTTCCATTTTCTTTTCCAGCTTCCAGTTTTCTCCTAACAGAGATCATGTGGATCGTGTGATAACTTTATGAAATATCAGAGACCATAAGACACTGTTATTGAAAGCTAGTATTCCTTTAGAAAATACTGAGTTAAAAGAATGTAGTGTGACCTATGTCTTAGTCCTTTGGGCTGCTATAACAACTGACCATTGACTGGGTGGCTTAGCAATAATAAAACTTGTTTCTCAGAGTTCTGGAGGCTGAAAGTCCAAGGTTAAAGCACCAGCAGATTCAGAGTCTGGGAAGGACAGTCTTTCTGGTTCATAGATGGTGTCTTCCTGTTGTGACCTCACATGGAAAAAGGGATGAGGAAGCTCTCTGAGGTCTCTTATAAGGACACCAATCCTATGATGGAGGCTCCACCCTCATGACCTCACTACTTCTCAAAGACCTCACCTCTTCACTGAATCACACTGGAGTTAAATTTCAGCATATGAATTGGGAAGAGATGAGGCATTCAGACTATAGCAATTTTAATCCAGAGAATTTTCAAAAATGAGAATCAAAAGATGTAAAAAATCATTATGTATGATTTTTAAAAATATTTTTGTGCTACTTTTTAAATGTCACAAAATCTCTGAAAAATAAATTTACAATGTTGGCCCTACTTCTTTTATCAGCAGGAGACACAAATGCCTCCTCCCTTCTTATTGCTTCTCATATGGCCAGGGTGAAGGAAGCAAAAACCACAAACCAAATTCTAGGTGAATCTTAATAAGTTTAAACAATTGGTATGACTTCTAAATTTGGTCAAAATCTGGTGGGAAATTTGCTTCTTTAGATCTCCTGTCAAAATGACCCTGAATGTCAATTAGAAACCACACTTAGAAAAATGCCCAGGGCTTCTCTCTTCCACTTGATGGGTTTTTATGTAAGCAAAAGTATCTATACAGAATATCTGAACATACCTACAACTAGCATGCAGAAGATTTTCAACCCTCAGTCAAGCAAGAAAGAGTTTAATAATGGGAAGGAAGCTTTGCTCAATTAAGTTAAGTTTGTGTGTTTGTTTGTTTGAAAAAAGGGAATATACTCCATATTTTTTTTAAAAAAGCTGCAAGGAGTACATTTTATGCCACTATACATCTTCATGAGTGAGATATCATGCCCTAAGATTTTAGGAGAAAAAAAACACAGGCATATTGGCAAAATCCCAAATATAATGTAATTTTATTTATTTTTTTCAGATTTTATTCATTTATTTTTATAGAGAGGGGAAGGGGGATAGAAAGAAAGGGAGAGAGATATCGATGTGAGAAAGCAGTATTGACATGTTGCCTCTCATGTGCGCCTCAACCAGGGGCCGAACGCACAACTGAGGCATGTGCTCTGACTGGGAATTAAACAGGCGAGCTCTCGCTTTGTGGGATGACACCCAACCAATTAAGCCACAGTGGTAGGGGCCATAAAGCAAGTTAAAGTATGTTGATTCATCCATTCATTTTTCACAAACTTTTTTTGATCCAAATAGTGGCTTCTATGTGAGGTTTTGGGCTGTTGGTAGGCACCCACCTGTAAGATAATGCATTTGTACCTGAAGAATTACCCAGTTAAACAGGATGGTGAGAAATATCAATAAACATGTAGAGTGAGTGATATGGAGAGGCATTTACAAAATATAATGTCATCAACAACCTCTTTGGGGGAATTTGGGTAAGTTTGTAACTTAGGTCATATCTGAATTGGATCTTGAAGAGTCAGCAGGAATTTGACAGACAGATGAGAGTTGATCTATGGAGTTGAAGCTTCATGTGCCAGAATGAAACTGCTGGCTTCTGCTGGGCCACAGCCCTAGTCAGGCACATCAAGGTGCTGGCCATTTCCTGTTCTCAGAACCAAGGACAGGCCACCAGCATGTGGCCAGGGAACCTCTCTGTGTAACCTGGTCCTCTAGGACCCAATAGGAAGGCAGATGCAAGCTGAAAGCTGAAAAGCAATTTTAAGTGACTTCATTCTGAGATGCTGGCTTGGCTCTGGTGTGGGATTTCCTCTGAGAGGTGTTAACTGTTTGCATGTCTAAATATCCCATGCAGTGTTGTCATGAACTGCTATGGACAGCCAACTCCATTCTGCTAAACAAAACCAGTGATTTGGAAAAATTATAGTTCTGGATGCCACCACTGGCACTGCAAGGACACTCTCTCTTTAATGGTTAAGAAAGGGAAAAAAAGTTGGCCAGTGCACCAAAACAAGGAAGACCTCTTTGTCAGTGCAGAATGGGGTATTCCTTTGGAAAGACAGCAGAATACAATGCTGAATAAATTTTAGATGATTTAGCCTGGATGGTGGCATCTTACAAGGTTGTGTTTCTTTCTTTTTGAACAATTATTTTAAAAGAGAAATGGCATGTTCTTTACAGTGCTAACCACATATTAGTACTGGTAGTACTGTCTTTAAGGGCAATGCCCTTTGAAGAGCTGGTCAGTCAAAAACCAGATACTTATGAGCACAAAACTCCTTTTTCTAGGGACTCACATAAACACAGTCATGTGTAGTTCTGAATGATCAAATCTAAGGTAGGATATTGTGTGTCACTTTGTTGTAGTTTTTGTCCCCCTCCCTGAAACTAGCTTGAAATTTTGCAAAATTTCAGAAAGTAGACATTTTAACTTGAAGGTACTTCTAAATACCTCTTTCTTAATATTCTGCGGTGAGGGAACAGAAACAGGTGCCTTTGATCCCCCAGACCTTAGTGCCATGAATTCACTCTGATTGCTAGATCAGTGAATGCTTTCTTATCAATACAAATCACGTGGTTTTCTTTTCTCTGATTTTATTATAAGGAATGCCTTGAGTTTTCATAATAACCATCTTGGGGGAAGGTGGGCTAAAAACATGTTTCTACAGGCAGGCTGAAGAATATTCCATGATGTGGCTTACTCCCTTGAGTGCTTCCACTTGACCATTTCTATGATCCTTCTCATTGTAATGTTCTCTTCCACTTACACACAGTAAGAAGTACCACTGCTTGCACAACCATTTTTGCTGCTGCTGTCATACCCAAATGTTAACACACAATGAATTCTGTCTGGAAAAAGTCCAGCCACTGTTAATATAATGAGAACAGTTTGTGCGGCATCGATGTAACCTGAAAGCAAAGGAGAGTAGACAGGGATGCATATGCATGAACAATGATGACTTCATTGTACTAGTCAGTGGGGGCAGTAGATGCAGTAGAGCGAGCATGTACTGTATGGCCATCGTGTTCAAAATGACTGAGTAGAACAATGAATCTGCATCAAATTTTGCATTAAGCTTGAACATTCCTCCATGGAAACTATTCAGGTCATTTAGGAGGCTTCAGCTATGGGCAACTGGTGATTGGCAGCTTCATCATGACAACATACCTGCTCATGCATCATGGCTTGTGCAGCATTTTTTGGCAAAACATCCAATCACCCAGGTGATTCAGCCCTGCTACCGCCAAGATTTGGTGCTCTACAACTTTTGGTTTTTCCCCAGACTAAAAGCATGTTAGAAAGAGAAGGGATTTCAGATCATCAGTGAAATTCAGGAAAATACAATGTGGCAACTGATGGCTATTGGAAGAACTGCGTGAGTCTGAAGGTGCCTATTATGAAGGGGACTGAGGCATCATTGTTCTATGTACAATGTTCCTTGTATCTTGTATCTTCTTCAATAAATGTCTCTATTTTTCATATTACATGGCTGATACTTTGTATCAGGCAACAGTGACCACATGAGCAGAGAACATTACCCTACTCATTTTATAGATAATATACATTGGGAGTTAAGCCTGATTCCAGAATGCAATCACTTTACTCTCCTGCCTTTCTAACAGAAATATGCCTGGGCTTCTCGGCAATAGCTAAATAGCTACAAAGATGGACCAAACAAATAAGGTCACTTGGTACATATTCCACAATGGCTGGCTCATCAGCAACAGACGTGCCTGTGCACAGCAGTGCTCACTATTTGATTAAAGCATGAGGCCAGTCTTGCATAACACCTGATTCTGAAATGTATCATGTTTACTAATGATGCTGGAAGCCAGAGTACCTTTGGGAGAAAGTGTATGCAACTGCTCTTGTAGTACAGGCTTCCCCAGCTACGCGAGTGTTCTAGAAACCCACCTGTATCAGTGTACCAGCCGGCATTGTTGAGAGAGTCTGCACTCAGATTCAGTGAATTTTTTTGAAGACTCTTGCAACACGTTTGCCCATTTCATGATGGGGACTTACAAGTGCACCTGCCCATACCATG
The DNA here is from genome assembly GCA_004024845.1 of Tonatia bakeri. NCBI lineage: Eukaryota > Metazoa > Chordata > Mammalia > Chiroptera > Phyllostomidae > Tonatia > Tonatia bakeri. Next base: position 47,630 of record PVIA01003324.1, read on the forward strand.
GTGAGTGTTCAGCAGTTTTTGACCAAAAATGGCATGACCCCTGTGCCCCATCTTTCCTGTTCACCCAATCTCCATGCAAATGACATTTTATTTTTGCTTCCCCAGATGAAAAACATCTTCAAAGGGAAACTTTTTGCCGATGTGGAAGAAGTGAAACAAAAAATGGCAGAAGCATTAAAAGGAATCAAAATCGGCGAGTTCAAAATTGTTTTGAACAGTGGAAAATATGTCTCAATAAGTGTGTTGCATCAAATAGACTCAGAGAGTACTTTGAAGATGATTGAAGTTTAAAGATTTGGAGTAAATACACAATTTTTATAAATAAATTCCAGTTTTTGGGGCCCTCCCTTGTATGTATATGAACATAAAATGTTCGTATGTTGAAACTCCAGGAGTGATGTAAGTACAGTTAAGGTAACTATTTCTTTTAACTGACTCTCATTTTAATCCTTATTCACATCCTTCCTTATAATTGAATATTTTTCTTTTAAAATATGTTGTGCAGAGAGCTTTCTGGTGGGATGGATATGAGTGAGAAGTAAAACTCTTTAGAATTATTCTTCCTACAAAAAGCTTGTCCTTAAATATGGCAGAAGAGACCACTCCAACTGTGTGTGAGCATGAAAAAGCTAAATTGTTTTGGAAAAATCATTAGAGTTATTTAAAAATTGGGAGATGTTTGGTAACTGCCAAAAGAAAAAAAGAAATGAAAAGGCTAATATCATAAATAGCTGAATATCCCCATAAATGACAGCTGTTAATATTATCTCATGTTTGCCTTATAGTTTTAATGTAAGAAATAAAATGTTATATATTAAGTCAGATTCTTCAGGATGGTCATAGGACACCTGCTAAAACAAAGAAAATTTCCTAATTCATAAGTTAACTATGGATTCTTTCTCTCTGTGTCCTCTATCTATCTATTATCTATCTATCATCTATCTATCATCTATCTATCTATCTATCTATCTATCTATCTATCTATCTATTTATCTATCTATCTATCATCTATCTATCCATCCAGCCATTCATCTATCCATCCAGCCATCTATCTACCTACTAATCTATCATCTCCTTATATTAATGGACACATACTGATTGGCTGTATTGAGATGACTTGGATCAGAGAATGAAACTGATTTGTTCCATGTCAAACACTTCAAATGTTTTAAATTTCCACCACTGCCCAACAGAGAGTCTGAAATTACACACCCCCAGGGGGCATGCAATGACATGGTTATCAAGGACTGTACTTCATTTGCTCTGGCCTGTAGTCAAGTTCCTTATGAAGAAGGGTGAAGGGCCTAAAATTCCAAATCCCTTTAGTTATTGGTTGAAACTGAGTGACAGTACTCATAACCTCCTCACACAGTTCTTTTCAGACAACAGCTTGTGTCAAGAAAGCATTCTGAAAAGCCAACAGCACTGTGTGAACACAGGTGAAAGCTTAGTCAGCCCTACCTTGGACAACTGGACTTCCTATGTTATCTTCAGCAGCTCATTTCTGCCTCTGGGACCCTGAAGGGGCACAGGGTATTCTTGTTATGGAAATTTGTTGAGGAGAGAGGCATAGTGTCACATTCATCTCTTCCTCCTGCACAGCACCTTCTAAGTTGCATGAAAATGAGGGCTATTTAATAAATAGTTGTTGATTGAATGAAGAGGGGAATGGCAGATAACTGGAATTAACATGGGGCAAATGATGTGTGATGCCAGAGTCATTATTTTAGACTCCTTAAATGAGAAGGTCTCAGGAATTATACTTACAGATTGACCATGGGAGAATAAATTTCCATGGAATTTTTTTTGAATGAGAGACTGTAGATTCCTTCCCTACTTGTCTCTTTCTTATATCAAGTGCTATGACTTTTACTCAAACAGTTTTGCAGCCTCCACCACAGCTTTCAGTTTCAGGTAGAGAATTCTTCTCAGTGCACTGTTTCTTTAATCTCCTCCACTTCAAAGAATAGTAAGTTTCACTCACCTCTTTGAGAAGTGGGGAAGATCTTGCTGTATCAATATGATTTGTCTCTCTTCAAGACAAATTGTATTTCTGTGATACTGAGTTAAAAATATTATGAGTGTTGTATTAGACAGTGTTACACATACCTTCACAGTGCTGCTAAACCACTTTGCATGTTTATTTGAAACATTGGTGCATGTATTTCAGAGTACTATATGCTCTTGGATTTATAACAGAGCTCATTGCATGTATTTTAAAATGTTGCTATTGTTTCATGTTTGGTATTGCTAAATAGAAATGGATTTTTTCTCTGCTTTTTCTACTTTCCTGTCATGTCACTGCTTCCTACATGCTCCATACAGCCACAGTGGTAGAAGAAAAACTCAGAAAGCCATTATGCAAAAATGAAGCAAATTTAAAAATAGGAAGCTTAAAAAAATTCAGTTATAGTTGACATACAATATTATATTAGTTTCAAGTGTACAACACAGTGATTAGACATTTGGGTACCTTAAAAAGTGATCACCATAAGTCTAGTACCCACCTGACACCATATGTATTTATTACATTATTATTATTGACTGTATTCCCTATGCTGCACTTTACATCCTGTGACTGTTTTTATAAATGGAAAATTTGTACTGTTTAACCTTATTTTTCCTGCTCCTTTTGTAGATAATGCAATTGGTATCTGAATCCCTGGATTTTCAATGTGAAGTCAAGAAAGTACTAGTTCCCCAGAACCACAGAAATGGAGATCACATGGAGGTTTATCAACAGGGGAGTGGGGTGGGGAGAGAGGGGGTAAAGGTACAGAGAATAAGTAGCATAGATGGTAGGTAGAAAATAGATGGGGAGGGCAAGAATAGTATGGGAAATGTAGAAGCTAAAGATCTTATGACACATGAACTAAAGGGCGGAATGTGGGTGGGAGAGGGTGTACAGGGTAGAAGGGAGTGAAGGGGGGAAATGGACAACTGTAATAGCATAATCAATAAAATATATTTTTTTTAAAAAGAAAGTACTAGTTCCTTTTGTTTTAATCAATAGTTTAACAACTGATCCTGATCCTAAACAAGAATGAATAGCCCTGGCCAACATGGCCCGGTCAGCTGGGCCTCGTCCTGCATCCTGCAAATGGATAGGTTGCTGGTTTCTTTCCTGCTGGGTCAGCTGCCTGCATTGTGGGTTCAGTGCTCAGTTGTTGGTGGAGTGCTTGGAGAAGGCAACCAACTGAGTTTCTCTCTAATGTCAGTGTTTCTCTTCTCTTTCTCCCTCCGTTCCATGCTCTCTAAAATAAAGTAGAATAAATTTAAAAAATAAATAGAAAATTTTGCGTGTAACTAGTCATTTTATTTGCAATTATTTTCTTCTGCCTGATACCTTTAATCATTAAACGCACAGTGTTTCTGCCCTCTTAATTGTTAAATCCTTGATAAGATTATCTTATGAGTTTTTGAATCATTTGATTAGTTTACGGTGTAATAGTCTGAATACCTCTGCTAGATTTCACTGTGTCATGATTCGGTTACACAAAGACTGCCATTAACTGGAATTGAATTGTCCAGACTTGGTTTCACCTCTGAGTTTGGGTTTTTGGAAAATAATGACTCAAAAACAAATTCTTCCCAGTATATAATCATAAAATCCAGTTTCTAGTGTTTCTGATGATAAGTCTAAGGTAATCTGCCACGAGAAATCATCTCTTATCCAAATAATCAAATGCACCTTCAGCTTTATTTACTATTCACTTTCTAAGGAAGAAAAATTTACTAAAACTAGTGATACGGCATATAGTTATGTTACACAGAAACTTAATTTTCTCCTAATCACTAATTATAAAATATAGGACACTTTGCAAAATAAATATGCAGAGGGTTATTGATAACTGGACATGAAGGACTAATCATTTCTTGTTCTAAATGCTGAAGAAAACAGGATTTTACCCCAATTACATCTGAAGGAAGATTGTTTTGGAAGAAGGAGCAGATCCTCTGGTTCTGGATCAGTGGTGCTGGGACAGCACCAGCTTCTTGGTGAGTCTCAGCAGTATCTTCCCACATGTTTCTGCCCTGCCTCTGGGCCTGAGGTTGACACAAGGAAGCCTGTACAGGTGTGAAAGTTTCCTGATACTGCCACTCACATATCCATAGGTGGAAGCAATGTAATGTGTATGTGCTGGAGTTTAACAGGGCAGGGATTTTGACTTAATCATCTCACAGGTGAGGGAGTAGGATATCTCATAGGAAGCACCAAGGGAGATGCAGGTTTGGGCTGAAGGTGATTTTCTAGCCATGCGAATTGGCCTTCCTTCCTTCCTTCCTTCCTTCCTTCCTTCCTTCCTTCCTTCCTCCTTCCTTCCCTCCCTCCCTTCCTTTCTTCCTTCCTTCCTTTCTTCTATTTTCTTTTTGGCTTTAATTTTCTTGAATCTCATTTTCCTCATCTTTTACTACAGGGATGATCACACCCATCCTGAGGGATGGTTGGGACTTACTAAGGTAGCAGAGAGTGCCTGGAACATGGTTAGGCTTATAGGAGGCCATCAGCAAACAGCCATGGTGCTTAATATTGAGTATCGTGTGTAAGCAGTTTTATGTGGGCTACCTTATTTAATCCTTACACTAACAGCTACTATTATGAGCTCCACTTTTCATATGAAGGAAGTAAAATTTGAAGCTGCATAGTAACATGACTTACATTGAATTAAATCAAATGGTGAGGCTGGGATTGGGCACCAGACTTCCCCACCCCACATGGGAGGCTTAACCACATTACCCCAGGTACAACCACCATTGCCATGTGCTGTCCCACTTGGCTAGGAAGTTTCCCAGTTCCTTCTCCATAACTTCCAGTGGACTTCTGCTAATGGTGGTGATCTGGCCAAAGTCAATGGCCTTTCCTAACACGCAGACTTTATTTTGGCATTTGTTTTGTAAATAAAAGCTCACTTTGAGAAGCTGACCTAAGTTTAATGAAGAAGAGATCAGGACAACGTTGCGGTTTCCACAACATTCTGAGTAGAACCTGTTTTCTGTGTCTCTCACTAGATGCTGGTATGGAGAGTACCATCTTCCTAGGACAGCTGGGGCAATCTAGCCTTCCCTAGTTCCTCCTCCTCATTCATGCTTGTGTCCTACTTCCTGTCATGCTGTGGGTGTCTCAGCATTCTTTCCAACAAAGCCCAATTAGGTTTTGATATTTTAAGGGACAACACAATATTTTGGAACAATAGGATACTTAGAGGTATTTTGTATCGAAGAACAAATATGTTGATCACACCATTGTATGTGTGTATTTCTGAGCATAAAGCCCAGGACTCTGCTGCTATGACAAGTGACTCCAGGTGATTCTGAGCTGTTGTTCTAAACACCAAGAACCACGTTCTAGGTATTTCTCTGTCCTTTCTGAGCCCACATCATCACATCCCCAAGTCTGCTAAAAGGTATGTGTTAATCTGAAGAGCCCAGTTCATGCTCAGGTACACATGGCTGATGACTTATTAAAATGTGGAACTACTCTTTTAACACCAGAGAGTGAATAAACTGATATTTTCAGCAGTACAGCAGGTAACAAGGCTTTCTATGCCTCTGATGATGTCTGGTACATGGACTTCTTCTGCCAGTGTCAGCCCCAGTGATCTTTGCCAAAATAGTCACAACCCTTGTTGTAAGAGGTTGGGGGGTTCATGTGGCATAGAAAAGCATGACTGAGGCTAAACAGGAGATATTTATGTTCTGAAGGGTGGACCTAGGGGGATTAATCCCCTAAAATTGGATTTTTCTCTCTTTTTATTGACCAAGATTGAAATGGACAGTTAAAAGTCAATTGGATGTTTGACCTGCATGTAAATGAAATGGAGCTGGGTCCCTTCCTTTGAGGACTGTGCCCTTGGGTTAGGGTGGAAATTGCTTTGTCATAACATTGTGGACACTCTCCAGTGATAAAATCTCATTTCTAATTCTCCACTGAGACAGCAGTGTTATTGGTTTGCTCTCCCTTGTAGGATTGATCTCAATTTATTGTTTTCCTTCAGCCTTGATATTATTCTTGCTCATGATTTACAGCTCAGAAGCCAAATGCATGTTAGCATCTGTAGTTGATAACCAGGGTAAGTAATGACGAAGCCAAAATGCTAAAGTCAGCAGCCAATCTTTGCTCTGCATGGCATCATGGACCCTACAAGGCAGAAGTCCTTAAATATGGCCTATGTTACCTAATTTATAATCAGTAAGTCTGAATCTAAGGGTTTGGAAGGAAAGAAGGGAGGGAGAAAGGGAAGGATGGAAGGAGAGAAGGAAGGAGAGAAAGAGAAAGAGAGAGACACTTCAAGGTTTTAAATACTCTCACTATTGCCCACTCAGTTCATGTTCAGTGGAAAATTATGAAACCCACCCACATTTTGGTTTGTGCTACTTGATTCACTGTGACAAAAGTGCTCCTCACATCCTTTTAAATGCATAGGTATTGGGAAATTTCCATGGAGACCTCTCTCCCAGAAAGAAGCTAAGAGCTGTGACAAGTTTGGTGGATAACTGGCTTGTGGGGTGTGGATAGAGAGGACATTGCCCATCCTGCAGGGAGATGGCCACAGTCAGCAACATTTGTTGGGTAACCATTTTAGTGCAGCAATGGACAAGGTGCTGTGGGAAGTCAGGATAAAGGGGAGGACCTCTGTCCCTTTGGAACTAGTGTCTAAGTGGGAAAGCAGAAACATGTGACAGGACAGATAGGAAACTGGTATGATAGGACAAATGAGGAGTTAACTATACCAGAAAGTGCTGCAGAAATGGAAGGTGAGTGAGATGACTGCAGGCTGAAGTAGTCAGAGACTTCCCATCAGGGACCGAGATGTGGGGAACCCACTGTTAAGCTTATTTTGAAACAAAGGAATGGGTCACAGGAAACCCGGGCACTTCCAGGTCCCTGTATCCTCAGGGGAGAGCAGAACTGGGATGCTTACAGGCTAGCGAGATGCTGCAAGTCTCTGCCAAGGCTGTTTCCAAGGCAGCCATCCTTGTGAGGACAGCATCTGTTGAGAGGAACACCTTCAAAAACAGTATTGAACTTCACTGATTGATGGTCCACAGAGGCATAGAGACCTTTCTCAGCCGCCTGGTGAGAAATGGTGAACACAAATGAGTAAACCTGAATGTGTAGAATTGTAAAAAGAAAAAAAATCTACATGGATCATTTTATATTTTTTAAATTATGGTAGCTAAGAGAGTTATTTTTCTCCAAAATACACTTCCTTAAAAAATGTAGGCAGTATGAAAGTACAATTCAGGGAGCACTTAAGTGCTTTTTATTTGTGTTCATCAAAGGAGCTGAGTTGTAAATAGAGGTCTGTATTTGGAATTCTTAGGGAAACGATTAAATCATTAGCATGGGTATATATAATGCTAATTATATGTAAATATATAAAATATAAACATGTAAAATATATAAACATTGTATATAAAAGGGACAGCTAATGGTGAGTAAAATAAACCAAGCACACATTACTCAAAAGAGAAAAGCCATCCCTCAGAAAATCATGTTTTGCCTTGCTTTTCTCCTGAGCTGTGTCCTCTAGCTTTGGCATACTGTAATGGAGCAGCGCTTTCCCCTCTAGAAGCAGCGACATTTTAGTGATGGATAAGGTGCCTTATTTTCCGTACGTAATAAGCATGGGGCCATTCCAGCTGAGTGGAGCTATCTGAGTGGAAGGTCATCATCCTCGCCATTAGGGAGGCTATTGTTTCTAATGACAGTCCCCTTTAACTTTGGCGATCACTGCACTCAAGTCAGTTAAAGAGGTGATCCGATCCCACCCACAGAGCATTTTATGTGGCTGCGTCCATGGGATGTGGACAGAGGAGGTGGCCTGACTGATGGAGTGATTTTTCAGGTGCTTAAGTGGCCATGTCTGCCCAACACGGTATCTCCCAGCGGGGCACTGCTGGTGAACTTTTTCTTAGGCAATAATGAGTAGTCGGGTTTGTTTTCTTCCCTTTGCCTCTCTTCAGGTCATATTTATGGACTTGAAGTAGTGCACAGAAGAAGGCGATTGACCACAGGGTCAGGTGTTAGGGGACGATAGCCCCAACTGACACACACACACAGTCTGATCCTTCTCGGAACGATCAGGGTCAGTGGAGGGAGGGGGATGGGAAAAAGCACTGGCAGTCTGGAAATGATGGGGATGGGAGGTAGCACTGCTTCACGTAAGAACGAATATTGACTGTTTTCTTCTTTTCTCCAAATGAAAACACATTATTTTTGGGCAGTTTTAGGCTTTTAGAGAAATGGAGAGAAAAATACAAAGTTACCATAAATCCCTTCATAGTCCTCTGAGTTTCCCTTATTAAGTCTTTCATTGCTGTGGTACACTTCTTCAGCCAATATTAATACAATATTACTAACTAAAATTCAGAGTCTACATTAGGGTTCACTCTTGGTGTTGTACATTCTATGAGTTTGGACAAATGTATAATGGCTCCTGTCTATCATTACAGTACCCTACAAAGTAGTGTTATTGCCCTAAAAATCCTCTGAGCTCTGCCTATTCATCCCTCCTCACCCCCAAGCCCTGGCAGCCACTGACATCCTTACTATTTCCATAGTTATACCTTTTCCAGAATGTCACAGAGTTGTTATCCTATGCTTTGCAGCCTTTTCAGATTTGCTTTTTTTTTTTTACTTAGTAATGTGCATTTAAGTTTCCTCCATGTATTTTCATGACTTGATAGTAATCAATTATCATTCTTCCTTGCACATTTTTTTCCTGAAGAAATGCTTGAAATATACATATGAAAGGTGCTTTTAACAAAAGAGAATGATCAAGTGAAACTGCAATTGTCTAAGAAAATCACATGTTTTCATTCTGGAAGGATGTGGCATTATATTATATTGATTGATATTCCAAATTTTCTCAATGGAAGTAAGACAGGTATTTAAATGTTATTGTCAGTAACTGAAACTATAGTGTCTTTTACAACAAAAATAAATAATCTGTTTGAAAAAGAAGGGCTACTGATAACAATACATTTTGAAAACACCCATTTTTAAATATATTTGTGAAAAGAAAATTTACAGCAATGTTTGTCTTTTAATAGAAGTAGTTTGTATACAATCTGACTTCATAGACCCAGTGGTGTGAATCACTGTGTTGTGTGACGCTGTACCCAGTGAGACCACCAGGTTGGAACATGCAGCATGGAGACCCAAATGTGATTTGGGACCTCCATAGACCAGTGTGAAGCACTCGGATTTGCTGCCATAATCTGCCTCTCAAAGCAAAAGAGACTACCTTGGTGGTTTACAATCAAAGGTAAATCAGAGGTGCATGGAGCAACCCAGGCAAATGTCCTGAGGGCCATGGAGACAGGGTGGTGTCAGAACACCAGCTATGCTGACATGAGTCAGAAACATATGAGATGTGGAGAAAAAAAGTACACCAATTGACCAGGCTAACGCTCTTAAGTTAAAATAAGATTCAGCCTTTTTTCTTATTTTAATATTGCGCTGTTCTGTTAAATTTTATTATTACTTTTAGTATGGCTTTTATAACCATTGTTTCTTTTTTTTATTGTTGTTCAGGTTCAGTCGTCTCTATTTTCTCTCCCCACTCCTCCTCATACTAGCCATCCCTACCTCCCACCCTCAAAGTGGGGGTCATTTTGTTTCTTTTTCTTCATTTTATTGTCAACAACTTGGTCTACTTGATGTTCTTAGTAGTTTAGTAAGACACAAGTATGCATTAGCTTGATATTTAAATACTGAGCTTTTAGTTATGAAAAATCAAATGAGTTAATAAGCTAAAGACTTGGCAGACATTTTCATGAAAATTTACTTACAGAAGTTTTACTTTTTATTTTTTGTCACATTTAATGAATTCAAACCACATTTTTATGTCATTAAACTGGTGCAATTTTAGTGCTATAAAAGTAAAAAGTAAATATATTGTTACATTGTATTTTTATGGTTTTAGCTGGGTAGTTATAAAGTGTTGCAAATTTAAAACCTCTACCTCTTTGCTACCTGATCAGTCAGAAAAATTGTATTAGCACAACTGCAAATAAAAGTATAAATGAAGTAAAAAACCTGTTTCAGGGCATGTTCCTCCCTATTGTCAACACTGGTGCAGTTTAATTGCACTCAATGCCAGCATGCCACATATGTCCTCAGTGCCAAACATGATTTTCACCCAGTGAGCCTGGATTGGAGCAAAAGTTGGTGTAGAAACAGGAAAAAGTATTTAAAGAAGAACACATGAATGATGGAGAGGAGGAAATGGAGCACTACAACTGATTCAAATCTATCAAACTGTCCTGAGGGACCCATCTTTCCACTAGGATTTGCTCAAAATATGCCCCAAAGCTTTGTGTCCTGAAGGCAATTCTCATTTTTGAGCTAAATTTTACCATGTTATTATAATTTTGACAGCCATTAAAAAACTATTTTTATATAAAATTAATATTTTTACCTGATTCAGAGTACCTCTCAAAAAAAAACATTGAGATATGAACCTCTCTGAAAAAAAAGATTAAACATGTTGACCCTGTTACCAGGCAACCAGTTCATAATCACTTCATTTACAGGTTAACATATGCACTTTTATTATCTTACAGAAGTTGGCTTTAGGGAAAATCACATGCATCTTATAGAAATTTGTTCAAGCCAGGAATTTATATTTTGATTTCCAACTGAAATATAGATGCTGCTGTGAGTTTTGTGACACTTCAAAGTATTCTATTGTTTGGACAGATGCCATTTTAAAATAAATGCATCATTGCCCTAAGTTAGGATAATCTTCTATAGATGACTAAGTTGAGATTTTCCTATGGCTTAAGGTGGGAGAAACAAGTCATTTAAATTTCTATTATCCTCCTACACCTTGACCATGTCAATTATTTAAGATTTTTACCTCCTGTGTTATAAGTATAAAAAAAGAAAGTAAGAAGAAATAAGACAGAAAAGCTAATGTCAAGAAAGATGCAGAAAGATATGATGGTGTCTGTTCCAAGGTATTTCAGAACATAACTGTGTAACTACCAAGCAATTCTCTCATTTCTGTCAACATGTTTATTTCTTCCTGACATATAACTCAACAAAATCAGCCCCAAATTCAATTCATAGATTATAAAAGTGGACACTAGGCAACTTATGCCCTGAGGAAGTGGTGGTCTTTTCTTTGCCCCATGAATCTGGGCTGGTCTAGACTTGTCTTGACTCATCACATGTGGTGGGGTGTTGCAATGAGTTCTCGGTCTAGCCTTTGAGAGATGTGCCTGCTTTTTTCTCTTGTCCCTAGAACTACACCACCATCTGGAAATGACTGTCCACTCTTCTAGTGAATGAGAAACCCACTAGCTGACTTTCAAGTTGCCCAAGACAAATTACTGATTGACACCAAGACACAGTATCCAGTTGAGCTCAAACTAAATTGAATTCATAGTTGTTGTTCTAAACCACTCAGTTTTTGAGGTGGTTTGTTATGTAGCAAAAGTGAACTGATAGAGAAGTAAGTACCTGGAAGTAGGTTGATGAAAACATCAACCCAAACTAAATATCTGACATTGGATTAGGGAAAAGTAGTGAAGGGAGGTTGGGGACAAAGGATGGAAAATTATGTGTAATTTTTTAGAGGAGTGTGGTTGAAAAATTATATACAGACCTGGAGAAATGATGGTCCATGTTACACAAAAGCAAAACAACTAGAGAAATGTGTTTTCTGATAACCCACATGAAAGGAAATGTGCCTCAGGACCTGGTAGACCTTACCATGTGTTGTCCTGGCAAAATGTGGACAGTGTATGTTTGCTTCTTTCAGCTGTCCATGATAAGATAAGAAGAGGGAGATGAACTAAAGAAAACTTTGTTCAGTTTTCACATGGAATTTTAAAGGAGTTTAGAGTGGGTAGAGTTTGCTGGTTTGGAAAATAAAACAATTTCTCATTCCCAGGACCCAAAGTTGGTAATAATAGATTTTTAAAGTAAACTGAGAATTTTAGGTAAATATCAAGTCCATTGTGAGTTGTGAGACCTTTGTTCTGATTTCTGAAATATGGAAGGTGGTGCTCTCAGTGGTACATAAGGGCTTTCAAGATTCTTCAGAGTTTAGTCTCCTAGAAGCTCTATCACAAAAGAGTTTGTAAGATTATACTGAGAAAGACATGTCTCCAAGAAGGTGTGGTTTTGGTTAACTGAAGAGGACTTACTCATATGATATAAAGAGCCCCAAAGTCTTTAAAAGAATTGTGTGTGAAAATGTGACACTAGCTTGAACTAGAAGAGACTGAGTTTAATGACATTTGCAGAGTGGCCTTCAGTTCTTGGTTTTCTATGCACAGAAAGCAAGTTGAAAAAAGTGCTTATCTGTCAACCCAGCTATTTCCTATAGAAAAGAAGGCTGTCTTGGATGTTAGCTATAATAATCTGTGGGCAAAACCAAGAATCAGAAGAGTGACAGACAAGGGCGGGCTATCCAGGAGTGAAAGGGAGCACTGAGATGGGGCTTCCTGAAGAATGATAAACTTCAAGGTCACTTCCAGGGAGCATAGCCAAAGAAATACACATTTACTATGTATTGGGAGGATTTCAGTTATCGTGGACCAGGAACTACACCAGGTCTATATTCTTCTTTTACCTAAGTGAGAGTGTCTTTTTTAAGTGTTCCCATACCCTACCTAATGTTTCCTGTGTGTGCAAAAGACAGGTTACTAATATTTTAAATTTTAGGTCTCTGAATCAAGATGGGTTGCATTCAAGAAGCTGCATGTGGACATGATGTGGATGATAAGATCCTGGACCTTGAGCTAGAGGCCATGGGTGGATAAGGCACTGGGGCCTTTGGTTGGGGCAAATGAGTTTTATAATAGGAGAGATGCAGATCACTGGGGTGAGAGAGTAGAGCATAATTGGCTGGTGTGGTAATGGTCTCCCTTTGTTCAAATCTCTTGTGTTGTGAACCCTTGTGAGTCAGACTTTGGCCATTGTACTTGTTCTGGTCAATGAGACAAGAGCACATTTGATACAAGCAGTCTTGAAAAGTGCTTGAACAGTGGGGCTTGTCTTCTCTGCTGATCATGGAATGGTTAGGTGATTACTGATGAAAAACCTGTGGGTTGGTCCCTCCCAACATTTCAACTGACAGGCAGCCAGTGAGCAAATGTATGAAAGAGGTCACAAAGGCAAATAAATATGCTACTACAATGCCGTGAACAAAATGTATTCCTTATTATGGACAGAACTTTAGAGTAAAATGCTCTGGATTATTTTGAGATTTCCAGATCTTAAATAATTTTGTTACCATAGAAAATCAGGGAACTTTGGGGAGTTACCTTTATTGGCTGAGATGGCACAGAAGGAGGTTCTTACACTGGGTGTGCCAAAGGTTAGAAAGATGAATGGATAGGGCCTGAGCATGCAAAAAGCTAGCAAGATAATTGAATAGATAAAGAAGCCCTTCCCTACCTAGCTCTATAAGAACTGTGGGCTTAAGCAGGGAAATTAGATGGTCGTTGAGATAAGAGTCCACTATTATTCCAGTTCATGGCACCTGAATAAACCTTTTTCCTTTTGCACCAACACCTGTTTGACAAGTATTGCTTTCATTGTGGCAGGCAGCCGAGCTCACGTATTTGGTTACAATTCTTTAAAGCTTATTACTCAAAACATAAATGTATGTTTTTAATTTGTAATATGGTGAAATGTACTGTTCCTTCTCTGTGTGCCCAGAACTTGTTTTAGTAAAGATTCTGTTGAAGTGTATGACAATCAAGATAGAGAATTGAAAAAATGTGCCTAATAGTACCCATTGGCCAGAATTCCCATATGACACTTTCTTCATTGTTTCATTCATAAGGTTAGTCCTGGCATGTGTTAAAAAACAGGATTTACTTTAATTCTGTTCCAATTTTTGTTGAATATTGCAACCATATTTGCACAGAGACAAATCTACATGTTTGAGTAAACTTTGGTGTTTATTGTATTTGCTAATATATTGTATAAGTGTTGTTGATGTTAGAATGTCCAAACATGTACAGAATTTTTATGAGTTTATTTGAGCCAAAACTGATGACAGTTGTGAGAGAGCAAGATCTCAAATGCTCCAGAGAAACAGATTGCAGTTTCTTTTATGCATTTAAAATTAAATAGGGAACACAAGGAAGATTAAATGAAGGTGGAAGAAAGGTAGAGATTGGCTTAAATAGAATAGTGAAGTTTATGTGCTGTCTTGATGGTGGTCCACTTTAGAAGCAGGGGATCAAAAGGGGCATTTGATCCCCTTTTGCGTGTTAATGGAGTGTTAATGGAGATGCATGGAAACAATGGACAGGATGTGCTTAAGGTGAAGATAAGCCTTTCACTAAGGAAGTTATAGGCCTAGGGTGTGGCAACCCACCATAACCCCCCAGTAAAGAATTTATGATCAGATCATCCTATGAGGTTACTAGCTGTAGAACCCCTTTTCTGTTCATAGCATATTTATGACCTGGTGTTATTAAAACTCTGACTCCCAGATTCTGCACTTAGATGGTGAAATCACTGAACAGTGCTCTGACAGTGAGAATCAGACACATATAGCAATGTCCCCCTTTCAGGTGCATGCACCTTATATCACCTGTCTTGCTGCCTTTTCATCGTTTGTCCTCTGAATGCTACCATTCTGTTGTTACTACCATCATTTTGAAAATGGGGCAGTATACGAGTCTACTGTGTATGGTCCTAGCTGGAGGATACGTATCCATGAGGTATGTCACTTCAAGTGTTCACAAGCTTCCTGACTGGCACTGGATCGGGTTCTGAAGCTGTCATTGTCTGGCAGAGAGCTAGCTCACAGCAGCAGATGTTCCTGGGACTCTTCCTCACATGAACTGTGAAAGCTACATTGCAAAAGACAGATGTGCTGGCTGCATTTTTTAAAACTACAGAAGCATCACACTTGGGAGAAAATAGCATTTTTTTTATAAAGTATCCATTTATTGTAAAAGTATGAAGGGAGATTTGAACTTTGGTCCCAGCCATGATGAAGTAAGTGGCAAATGGCTAACTCCACCCACACTTGACAACCAAGAAACTGCACAAAATATACAAGGCCGCTGTTTGCAGGCTTTGGACAAAGATAGTCCAAGACTGTCACCCATTTGATGACATTTGTTTTATAAAAGGAAAGGTCGTGGGGTGAGTGCCACAATTACACTGCTTTTTGGTCTAGGGATAATTTCTTACTACAGGCCAAAATCTGGAGTCCAAGCAGAGTGTTCTGATCCTGCTGAGCTGAGATGCAGAGCTCAGATTCAGGGCATGTGAGAGGCTTAAGTCTATGGGGCATGGCCCTGGACAGAGCAGGGCACAGAGTCCTGGCCTGTGGACTGGCTTTTAATGCTCAGAGTGAGTGATAGCAAATCATATTGACAAAAGGGTTTGCCCTGAGATTGAGATACTAAAGATCAAATTCTGGTAGAATCTGTTGGAGTTTTAGTGCTGCCAGAGCAAAGGATACTCAATATTTCATTAAAAATCTGTCCAATGAGATGAAACAAGAAATGCTGTGGTAAAGGTAATACGTGACAGTATGGCCCATGCTTAACCCCTCCCCGCTGCCAGGCCGCTTCTTGTGGGGAGATTGCAAAATAGAGCTGACGCATAACTGAAAAACAGAGCACACAGAAACTTGTGGTAGTTTGCTAAACTAAAATTTAGAGGGAAATTTATAGCAGCAAGTGCTTATATTGGAAAAGAAGAGTGTTCCGATGTCACCCAGAGAAGTGCATACTTTAATAAGCTTGACCAAGAAGAACAGAATAAGTGTGAGGTAAGTAAGATGCAGGAAATCATAAAGATAAAAGAAGAAATCAACTCAATTAAAATAAGAGAAACAACAACTACATAACAGAATCCCAAAGCTGGTTCTTTAAAATGATGAATGAAACTGATAAATCTGAATCTACAATGATTAATAAACTAAGAAAGGAAAAACAAATTATTATTACTGGGAATGAGAGTAGGCATATCAGATACTATGGCCAATGAAATAATAAGGGAAATAATTTTATACCAATAAATGGAACACAAATTCTTTGAAAGACTCAAATTACCAAAACTCATTTAAGAAAAGAAAAGCACGAATACCCTATATCTATTAAAGAAATTAAACTTTTAGTTAAGATATTCTTCACAAAGTAAACCTTGGCCTACAGTTTCAGTGGTAAATTCTATCAAACATATAATAAAAATAATTCCAATTCTACATAAACCTTTCACTTTACAATGCTAGAATTTACTTGACATTAAACCATAACAACACAGTTAGGGAGCTGAAATCTCAAAGAATTACCCTTCATAAATAAAGACTAAATTTTTAATAGATTTAATTTTTTTAGAGCAATTTTAGGTTCAAAGCAAATTGAGGAGAAAGTACAGAGATTTCTCACATACCCCTTATCCACCTCCCCCACATCCACAGCCTCTCTCACTAACAACATCCCTACCAGATGGTGCATTTATTACAATTGATGAGCCTACATTGACAGATCATCAGCATCCAGAATCCATAGTTTCCATTAGAGTTGCTCTTGGAGGTGAACATTCTATGGGTTTGGACAAATGTATCCACCATTATCAAATCAAACACAGTAGCTTCACTGCCTCTCAAATCCTTACTGATTTGCTAATTGCCAATTCATCCCTCCCTCCCCACTAACTCCTGTCAACCACTGATCTGCTCTCTCCATAGCCTTTTCCAAAATGTTACATATTTGGAAAAATACATTATGTTGTCTTTTCAGATTGGTTTCTTTTTTTTTTAATAACATGCATTCAAGTTTTCTCTTTTTCTTTTCATGGCTTGCTACCCCATTTATTTTTAATGCTAAATAATATCCCATTGTCTAGATGTACCACAGTTTATTTATCTTAGATATGACAATTTTTGAGGAAACACTAGCATGTAGAATCCAGCAATACATAAAACACATCATGCCCCTTTGGTGCTTAGCTCAAGAATGCAAAATGGTGTCAACTTTTGAAAACTAATTGATTTAATTCACTCTATTAGCAGATTAAAAAAATTACATAACCATATTTTCAGTTTTTGTTTTATTGTTGTCCAACTACTGTTGTTTTTATTATCCTCCCATCACTCTCCTCTACTCCACCTGCCAACACCTCTTATATTCAATCCTACCTCTCTCCCCCATTGGCTTTGTCCATGTGTCCTTTATATATGTTCCTTGATGACCCATCCCTCTCCAGTTTCCCCACTGGTTATAGTCAGTTTGCTTTTTATTTCAATATATCTGGTTATATTTTGCTCACTTTTTTGTTTCATTGATTAGGTTCCACTTATAAGTGATATGGTATTTGTCTTTCAATGCCTTGCTTATTTCACTTAGCATAACACTCCTAGTTCCAGTCATGTTGTTGCAAAGGGTAGGAGCTCCTTCTTTCTTTCTCCTGCATAGTATTCCATTGTGTAAATGTACCATAGTTTTTTGATCCATTCATTTACTAATGGGCACTTAGGCTGTTTCTGGCACTTGGCTATTGTAAATTGTGCTGCTATGAACATTGGGGTGCATAGGTTCTTTTGAATTGGAGTTTCAGGGTTCTTAGGCTATAATCCCAGCAGTGGAATTGCCAGGTCAAAAGGCAGTTCCACTTTTAGTTTTTTGAGGTATTTCCATAGAGTTTTCCACAGTGGATGCACTAACCTGCATTCGTACCAACAGTGTACTAGGATTCCCTTTTCTCCACAACCTCACCTGAACTTGTTGTTTGTTGATTTGTTTATGATGGTCATGCTAACTGGAGTGAAATACTATCTCATTGTGGTTTTATTTTGCATCTCTCTGATGGCTAGAGATACTGAGCATCTTTTCATATGTCTCTGGGCCTTCTGTAAGTCCTTCTTGGAGAATTGTTTTTTCAGGTCATTTGCCCATTTTTAAATTGGATTGTTTGTCTTCCTGGCCTGGAGTCACACGAGTTCTTAATATATTTTGGAGATCAAACCGTTGTCTGAGGTATCATTTGCAAATATATCTTACCATAAGGTTGGTTCCCTTTACATTTTGCTGATGTTTTCTTTAGCTGTGCATAAATATTTTAATTTAATGAAGTCCCATTTGTTTACTCTTTCCTTTATGTCCTTTGCTCTGGGGGACATATCGGTGAAAATACTGCTCCATGGAATATCTGAGATTTTCCTGCCCATGTTCTCCTCTAGGACTTTTATGGTGTCGTGACTTATATTTAAGTCTTTTATCCATCTTGAGTTTATTTTTGTGAATGGTATAAATTTGTAGTCAAGTTTCATTTTTTAATGTAGCTGTTCAGATCTCCCAAAACCAATTGTTGAAGAAGCTATTTTTACTCCATTTTATGTTCTTGCTCTCTTTGTTGAATATTTATTGACCATAGAGACATGGGTTTATTTCTGGGCTCTCTGTTCTGTTCCATTAGTCTATGTGTCTGTTTTTATGCCAGTACCAGACTGTTTTGATTACAGTGGCCTTGTAATATAGTTTGATATCAAGTATTGTGATACCTTCTACTTTGTCCTTCTTTCTCATTTGAAAACCTCAAATTTCTCAAAACTGCTGCAAATTTTCAGGGTAGGTCATTTATGTTTCCATAAAAACTTTTGAAATGTTTTTTTCTAGATCTGTGAAATATGTCATTGGTATTTTAATAGGGATTGTATTGAATCTATAAATTGCTTTTGGTAATATGGATATTTTGAAGATGTAAATTCTTCCAGTTGATGAATACAGTATATGCTTCCATATATTTGTGTCTTCCTTAATATCTTTCTTCAGTTTTGTGTAGTTTTCTGAGTAAAGGTCTTTTGCCTCCTTGGTTAGGTTTATTCCTAGTTACTTTAGTTTTCTTATTGCTATAGCAAGTGGGAATTTTTTGCCTGATTTCTGTCTCTGATATTTCATTGTTGGTGTACAAACATCCCCTTGACTTCTGAATATTGACTCTGTATCCTGCTGCTTTGCCAAATTCATTTATTAGGTCAAGTAGCTCTTTTTGGTGGCATCTATAAGGTTTTCAATGTACATTGTCAAGTCATCTGCAAACAGTGACAGTTTTACTTTCTCCTTTCCCATTTGGATGCCTTTTATTTTTCTTGTCTGATCACTGTAACTAGGATTTCCATTACATTGAATAGAAGTTGTGAAAGTGGACATTCTTATCTTGTTCTTGATTTTGATCTTAGTTGGAAAGCTCTTAGTTTTTTCCCATTGAGTATGATGTTGGCTGTAGGTTTCTCATATATGGCTTTTATCATGTTGAGGTATGCCTCCTGTAATTCTACTTTGCTGAGTGTATTTATCATAAATGGGTGCTGTATCTTATCAAATGATTTTTCTACATCTATTGATATAATCATGTGGTTTTTGTCTTTGTTTTTGTTTATGTGATATAGTACCTTTATTGATTTGTGAATATTGTACCATCCTTGCATCCCTGGGATGAATTCCATTTTGTCATGGTGTATGATCTTTTAAATGTATCGCTGGTTGTGGTTTACCAATATTTTGTTGAGGATTTTAGCATCCATGTTCATCAGCAATGTTAGCATTTAGTGTCTTTGTTGTGTCTTGATCTAGTTTTGGGATTAGTATGATGATGCTGGCGTCATAAAAAGAGTCTTGGAGTCTTCCCTCTTGGGTTTTTTGGAATAGTCTGAGAAGGATAGGTACTAGTTCTTTAAATGTTTTGTAAAATTCTCCTGTGAAACTGTCTAGTCCAAGGATTTTGATTGCCATGAGTTTTTTGATTACTGCTTCAGTTTCACAAGGTGTTATCGGTATGTTCAGACTTTCTGCTTCTTCTTGATTCAGTTTTGGAAGATTATATTTTTCTAGAAATTTGTGCATTTCACCTAGGTTTTCAAATTTCTTGACATTTAGTTGTTTATAATAATTTGTTATAATCCTTTGTATTTCTGTGGTATCAGTTGTAATCTCTCCTGTTTCATTTCTGATTTTATTTATTGGGTCCTCTCTCTTTTGTTCTTAATGAGTCTGCTTAAAGGCTTGTCAGTTTAGTTTATCTTTTCAAAGAACCAGCTCCTGGATTTATTGATCCTTTGATTTGTCTTTTTAGTCTCCATGTCATTTAATTCTGCTCTTATCTTAGTTACCTCCTTCCTTCTATCTGCTCTGGGCTTTGTCTATTGTTGTTCCTCGAGTTCTTGTAGAAGTAGGGTTAGGTTGTTTATTTGAAATGTTTCTATATTTTTTTATATAGTTCTGTATCACTATGAACTTCCCTCTTGGGACTACCTTCCTTGTGATCCATAGGTTTTGGATTGTTGTGAGTTCATTTTCATTTGTTTCCAGAAACTTTTTGATTTCTTCCTTGATCTCATTCTTAACCCATTGATTGTTTAATAGCATGTTATTCAATCTCCATGAATTTGAGTGTTTTTGAGCTTTTTCCTTGAGGCTGGTTTCTAGTTTCAGTCCCCTGTGGTCCAAGAAAATGTTTGATATAGCTTCAAAATTCTTGGATTTGTTGAGGCTTGTTTTGTGTCTTATCATGTGGTCTATCTTTGAAAATGCTGTATGTGCATTTGAAAAGAATGTGTATTTTGCTTTTTTGGGGTGGAATGTTCTATCTATCTATCTATCTATCTATCTATCTATCTAGTCAGTTAAGTTCATTTGATCTAGGGTGTTGTTCAGTGCCACAATAGCTTTGTTGATATTTTGTTTGGAAGATCTATCCATTGTTGGCATTGGGGTATTAAAATCTCCTAGTATAAGTTTGTTGCTGTCTGTATCTTTCTTGAAGTCCTCCAAGATTTCCCTTATATATTTGGATGCTCCTATGGTAGGTGCATATATGTCTATAATGTTTATTATTGTTGATGGATTCTTTCCTTGAGTGTTATGAAGTGTCCTTCTGTGTCTCTTTTTATGGCCTTTGTTTTGAAGTCTATTTTGTCTGATATAAGTATTTCTACCCCAGCTTTTTTTCCCCCTTCCATTTGCTTGGAATATTTTTTCCAACCCTTCACTTTCAGCCTGTGTAGGTCTTTTGTTCTGACATGGGTCTCTTGTAGGCAGCATATGTGCGGGTCATGTTTTCTTATCCATTCAGCTACCTTATGTCTTTTGATTGGAACATTTAATCCATTTACATTTAAGGGTATTAGTGATAGGTACTTATTCATTTCCCCCACTTTGTACCTGTATTCCTCTGTCTCTCACTCTTTTTCTTCTTCTTCTTAAAGCAGTCCCTTTAGCATATTTTGTGGTACTGACTTGGTGGAGGTTTATTCTTTTAGCCTCCTTTTGTCTGGGAAACTCCTTGTTTCACCTTCTATTTTAATTGAGAGCCTTACTGGTTAGAGTAGTCTTGGTTGCAGGCCTTTGCTTTTCATTAATTTCCATATTTTGTGCCATTTGCTTCTGACTTTTAGTGTTTCTATTGAGAAATCAGCTGCTAGTTTTATTGGAGCTCCCTTGTATATTACTTTCTGTGTCTCCCTTGTTGTCTTTAAGATTCTCTGTTTATCTTTAAAATTTGGCATTTTAATTATAATGTATCTTGGAGTAGGTCTCTTTCGGTTCATCTTGATTGGGACCCTCTGTGCTTCCTGAACTTGCATGGCTTTTCTGTTCTCCAGGTCGGGAACTTTTCTGTCACTGTTTTATCAAACAGGGTTTCTATCCTTTTTTTCCTTTTCTTCTCTTTCTGGTATTCCTATGATTCAAACATTGTTGTGTTTCATGATGCCCTGAATGTCCCTTGAGCTATCTTCATTTTTTTTAGTCTTTTTTCATGCAGCTGGTCCAACTGGGCATTTCTTTCTACTTTGTCTTCCAGCTCACTAATCTGGTTCTCTGCTTCATCCAGCCTGACTGTAAGTCGATCTAGTGTATTTTTTATTTCAGATATTGTATTCTTCATTTCTTCCTGGTTCTTGTTTATAGTTTTCATATTCTTCTATTATGCTGTTGTAGTTTCAACTCAGTCCCTTGTAGTTGTCACTGAGTTCCTTTAGTATCCTAGTAACCATTCTTTTGAATTCTATATCTGGTAGTTTGCTTGCCTCTATTTCATTTAGCTCTTTTACTGAAGAATCTTCCATTCATCTTTTTTTTTAAGATTTTTATTTATTTAATTTTAGAGAGGGAAGGGAGGGAGAAAGAGAGAGGGGAGAGAAACATCAATGTGCGGTTGCTGGGGGCTGTGGCCTGCAACCCAGGCATGTGCCCTGACTGGGAATCGAACCTGCGATGCTTTGGTTCGCAGCCCGCGCTCAATCCACTGAGCTATGCCAGCCAGGGCGAATCTTCCATTCATCTTGATTGTGGGTTCTTTCTTTGTCTCCCCATTTCAGGTGACTCTTTTTGTTTGTTTCTGAGATTCCAGATGCTCTGCTTTGCCAACTGTCTTCATAGGGTGAATTCTGTGGTAAGAGTTCTGTACTTAGTGGTGTGGTCTCCTTGATCTCCTTGTCTGGATGCTCTAGGGTTTCCCTTTCTCCTGTTTGTGTGGGCTCTCTTGTTGTACTTGGGCTTTATATGCTGGTGGATCCTTTGTTGGTAGGTTCTCCATTCCAGTGGGCTTCTGGTAGTCACAACTCCCACCTTGTCTTTTATGGTGTTGTACAGGTGTTGGTTAACAAAGCAGTATTACCACACAACCAAATCTACCCCAGGAAAAAGAATGTTCCTACCACATCAGCAATCTCAACCACAATTGAACTAAGATTAATAATAAAGGTGAAGAGATATTGCAGATACTATAAAATATGGCAACAGGAATACGAGATGACTAAAAGAGGGGAAATGTTGAGTGGTAAGAGGGAGGAGAATTGATTATAGAGTAGAACCCAGGAGAAGAAAGGGAGAGAGTAAAATTTACAATGTAAGTAAAACACAAAAGGGTGATGGGAATAATGGGATAAGAAGAGGGAAGGATATACTAGAATGTTTGAAGTAAAATTGAAAAGATACTGGACCAACGGGAGCAAAATTGCAGAAAAACCACAGCAGGGTTGATAGTAATGACATCTGAATGAAGTTTAATAAAGGTGAAATGGGAATAAGAATATTATAGAAAAATGAAAAATGAATATGAAATGTCTACAGTAAATAAAAATGGTTTTGAGAGGATGGGGGAAGCAAATTAATAAGACTAAGAGGTGAAGCCCAAGTTGAGAGAGGGGCAAAAAAGAAAAAGAAAGGGACAGAGAAAACAAGGAGGTGAAATTCCTTACTCAGCTGACCAGGCAGGGAGAAGGTGAAATGGAGTAAGACAGCAGGAGAGCATTCTGTGGGATGTATAAACAAGTAGTGAGCAAATAGAAATTCCTTTGGAGCAGTCCAGAAATACTCGTGCCATTTCACCCAACTAGCCACTGTTTATAAAAGGTAGAAAAGAAATAAGATTGTTATTAGAGGGGAAAAATAATGTGAGCTGACTTGAGAAAGCAGAGCGCTTCTGCGCGGTTAGATGGAGGAGAAAGAGTGAGAGTAAGGCATGGAAACTTGGCGTAGTGTGTGAGAAATAAAGTTAACCACTGCAGTAATAAAGCTCAGGAAGATGGCAAAATGGATTAAGAGCAGGGAAGGATGCTCTGTAGGATTTGGAATAACAATAGTGTGATAAGAAATATATAATCTGAATAAAAAGAATAAAAGTAAAAGACCAAGAGTAGTATATTATTTGGAATATGAGTGAAGTGAAAGAAAAAAAATTAAAATGCAATATCAAAGGGAGAATAAAAACAAATCAAACAATAAAAACAAACAAAACTAAGTATACAGAAAGAAGAGAAATAAAAAAATGCAAATTCTGAAGGAAAGCAAGTGAAATTTGTCTCGGCTGTTGGTGTTTGCCTTCTGACTTCTTTCTAGATCTGTCTTTGGTTTTCTCACAGCCCCAGGTCTTTCTTTTGAAAAAAAAAGAAAAAAAGAAAGGAAAGGCCTCTAGCTGATTTTAAACCCGTCAAGCCGGTTTTGCAGGTCTTCCTGGATCCTGCAGGCGGAGAGGGATGGGCTCTGTTTTTTTCTTTCCTGTGGTTCAGAAAGGATGGGTGGTCAATCTGGGCTACAATAATCACAGGTGCCCATTTTCCAGCCCAGGCCCTCAGAGCATTGTGCTGCCTGCACTGTCCACTCTGTGCATTTACACCAGGCCGGTGCTGACAATCCACCTAATTTTGCACCCCTTTGATCACTTCATGAGGTGTAGTGAGTGGGAGTGAATCGCACCCACTCTCCTCCCTTTTTGTTGGCCTGGCCACTGCACATGTGAGGGCCTTGCATGGAGGCTCAGGCTCAGTTCCCCTTTCGAAAAAGTCCTCTTGGGTGCCGCTGCTGCTCTTAACCACCTCCTGGCTTTCCACACTGTCCAACTCTCTGACCGGTCCAGAGACTATCTGGGTCACGGCCAGTCCTGGTGTTACAGAACAAACCAAACACCCAAACACCCCAAAGGGGGGGCCTGGAATGATAATACTCTTATGGAAAGAGATTCAGGTCCGTCTTGTCCGACCGCCTCAAAGGAAAGATATCTCTCAATTCCAGAGATTTGTGAAAAGGAAAGAAAACATTTATTTAGTGCTATACAAACTTAAGGTAGTGACCTAATGTCTTTATCAAAATCTTAAAGTCCCTTAAAACACCCACAAACGCACACAGTCCTTCCTTCCCCCTTGCCCAGTATGGGGTACCGTATCTCAGGAAAGGAAATAGAAGTCCAGTCTCAGGCAATGTCTGGTTATTCCAAGTAATCCGTGCTCGGCTGGCAGGCCTCTCTCGGTTCTCGGCACCATCAGCTGTGTCTCCGGAATCTCTGCCAAAACCGGGTGATGGTTCCCCCTACTACTGCTGTGGGGGAACCCACTCTGGCAAAGGTGCGTGGTCCTCTCTTCACTGCTCCAGCCATGTGGTCCTTTCTTCACCACTCCGGCCACGTGGTCCTCTCTCCTCCAGGACCACGGGAGTCCCCACTCAGTCAAATCCGCGTGGTTCTCTCCTTTATGGCTGCCGTGTCTGGGTTTAAATCCCCACGCCAATCTTCCTCTGCAGCCCTATTTCTGACTCGTCCTACACTCGGCCACACTTGCCCTCAATCTACTGTCCTTTCCAGCTTTTCTGGTCACCATCATGGGTCTGGGCAAGTGTCACCCCATGTCCTGGAACCAATCTCCTCTGAGCTCCCATGCAAACGCTGTAACTCAGGGGACCTGCCCCCCAGTCACATCTTGGGGAGGTGTCCCTTTCCATCCCCCTAGCCCAGAGCATGGCCATAGCTATTTAGCATATTCAAGCAACCGGCCCAAGGCTATAGGTATGTTAAATGACCATGCCATGGATTAGCTGCAAAGCTGCCCTGCATGTTCTTGCTCTGTGTGCCCCTTCCCCCAACTCACACCTGTGGTGGGGGGGGGGGAGGGATAAAAAAAACATCTTAGAATTTCTGGACACCTTGAGTTCTGGGCCCCATTTCAAATGTCCATTTGGGGTCCCCCCCCTTCTTGGCTGCACCCTGTAACACTGGTCCATCTCTTCTCCCAACTTCAGGTGTAATCCAGCTCCCCAGATTCTTGGGCATTGCCCCAGTTGGTATGCCTCCAGCTGTGTGTCACTTGTTGCCCTTTTATCCTCCCAGCAACTTTACACATCCAGGTCTTTCCTGGTGTGGGTCTGGGACTTCCCCACTCTAAAATTACATAATCGTATTAAAAGATATATGAGGTGTGCAAAAGTGGTTTACAGTTACTTGTATGGAAAAAGACACACAAGTTATGATTATTACTACTAATAAAATAATAATATAAGAAGAACAAGCTTGCAACTGTAAACCTAATTTCCCATACCTGTGGAGAAAGAACATTAAAAAAATTCAATATTCATTCATTAAAAATCCTCTTAGAAGACTAAAGATGTAGGGAAACCATGTTAGCTTCAAAAATCTGTAGCTATATTATACTAAGTGATGAAAGACTACATGGCTTCCCCTTTGATCAAGAACAAGAAAAAGATATCTATTCTCACCAGTTCTATTCAGCATTGTACTAGATGCTTTAGACATTACAGTGAGGCAGGACAAAATGTAAAAAGGAATAAACTTGATTTACTTCACAGATGACATGATAATTGAAAAAATCTCCAAGATTGTACCAGCAATGCTCCTAATAATAAAAACATCCAGAACCAACAATCAAGCTTGGCAAGGTATAGGTGAAGACACCAATATCAGAAATGAATTGTCTGAAAAAATAAAAATTTAAATTCAGTAAGCAGAAGCATTTTCAAAACATCTAACATATGACATAGGGATAAGTCTATCAAAATCTGTGCAACACCTGTATCCTGAGAAATGTCACATTGTGGAGAGAAATTCAAGAGGATCCAAATATATTTAGAGTATACTATATCCATGGATCAGAAGACAAATTAACATATTCAATGTAATTCCAATTAAAATTCCAGCAGGCTTTTAAATATGCATTAAGAAATACTTATATTTGAGTGTCTATACATACAGTTAATGACAACTGTATGTATAGTAGCCAAAATCTGTGAAGAAATCTATCAGTCTGGTAAATGAATGAATGAACATATTGTGGTTCTACCCATAGAAAAGAATACTATTCGGGTAAAAGAAAATGAATTCCTCAAAAGTGCAACAACTAGAAAACTTTCAAAACATTATGCTAAATGAAAGGGACAGACATTAAAAACTACATATTTTATGATTCCATGTATATAATATTTTATGCTATACTAAATAATGGTGACAAAAAGCAGATAAATGGTTATTTAGGGCTGGGTGGAATGGAAAAGATTAATTGCAAAGAAGTAGAATAGAAATTTATGGGGTCTAGACTATGATTATGTTGGTGGCCACATAGCTGGATAAGTTGTCAAAACTAATCAAATTCTAAGCATAAAATTGATGATTTTATTGTAAGTATGTTATATGCCAATAAAACTGATGTAAAAATGAGTAGAAACAAAAACTTTGTCAGAAAAACAGAAGCTGAAAGAAAACACTGCCAGAAATCTTGTACTGTAAGAAATGCTAAAATAAGTTATTCATGAAGAAGAAAAATTACACCAGATGGAAACTTGTATCAACAGAAAGAAATAAAAAGCACCAGAAATCATAAATATGGAAACACATATAAAAGGCACTTTTACTAACTTCTTTTACCTTTTTAAATGATCATAGATGCTTTGATGAAAATATAACAGCAATGCATTGTTTAGTCCATAGTGTATCTTGCCTTAGAATTTATGACAGCAATAGCAGAACAGGAGTGGGGAAATAGTAGGATAATGTTGAAATGTTCCTATGCTATACGTGAAGGGCAATTGAGATAAGTTAAAGTTATATGCTGTAAATTCAAGAGCTACCACTGAAATGTAAAGAGGGATAGTTGTTAAGCCCTTCATGGAGGCAGATTAAATCCTAAAAACACTTACCTAATTCAAAAAGAGGCAGGGAAGTATAAACAAAAATCAATAAGGTAAATATAAAATACAGAGCAATATAGTTGATTTAAATACAACTCTTCTGAAAATTACATGAGATAGAAAATGTCAAAGCAGGTAGGAGGAGGAAATTGTCTGCTTGGAAAAAAAGCAAACTATGAAAGGTTACTCAAAAAATTATTTGAATTGTTTTACTATTACATAAATCAAATTCATTATCAAGAAATTTTTCACAAAAAATATTTCAGTCTCAGATAACATGTTATTTTACACAATCTTTTCCAGAAATAGATTTTGGAACATTATTAAATTCATTTAATGAAGCCAAAATTTCCCTGATACCAAAATCATACTTGTATGTATCATAGGAAACCTGCTTGTCAATATTTTTTATGAATATAAACATAAAAATCCTTAAGAAGAATTAGAGTTCAAACCCAGCAAAATATAAAAGTTATTATACATTATGAGCAATTTAATCAAAGGAATGTGATTTTGATTTAACATTTGAAAAATCACTGAATGTAATCTACATATTAATAGCCTCTTAAAGAAGATCTACATGATTTTCTCAATAGCTACATAAAAGTCATTTGAAAAAAATTAAAACTCATTCATGATAAAACCTTTCAACAAACTAGAAATAGAAAATTATTACCTCAACCTGATAAATGATATTTATGAATAACCTACAGTTCTTATCATGCAGAGATACATTTCTTACAAATTATGGTACAGGGCATGGAAGTCACCTGTCACTACTTCCGTTTGGTATTGGAAAGAAATTCATAGGCAATGCAGTATGTCAAGAATAATTGATAATATTTATAAAGATTGAAAAGGAATAAGTAACTTTATTTCCACATTACCCAACTGTGTACACAAGAAAAATAAAAAAAGCACTATATGTAATAAGTGAATTTAGGAAAAATTCAGGATTCAAGGTCACTATATAAAGATTAATTGCAATTTTTACTATTAGTTATGAACACATAAAAATAGCATTTAAGATAGAAGTAAAATTACCAAATACTTAAGGGAAACTCTTTAGGAAAAGATAAACCATATTACACTGAAAATACTACAAAATTTTCTGAAGAGAAATTTAAATGAACTTAAAGATTGGAGATTAGTTCATGAATTGGAAGACTCAGCAGTGATAAGATGCTATTTCCCACCAATTAATTTGTGCAGTTGCAGAAATTTACAAATTGATTTTTAAATTTATATGGAAATTCAAAGCACCGAGAATAGCCAAGATAAGCATTAATAAAAATAACAAAATGAGTGAACACACACTTAGACATAGAAAATTAGACAAAAGAAACAAATTTTGAGTTCCAAAACATACCCATGCTAATTTGGTCTTCTGATTTACAACAAAGAATCCAAAAACAATTCAGTAGCTAATAGTTTGTCCTTATAAGAAATTATTGATGAAATAACAGGATATTGATCTGGAAAAAAATAGCTTTGACTCCTAGTATATAGAGAACAAATAATTTACAGCACAAATGCAAGCACCTCAAACTATGTAAATCCAGAAGAAAAAACTTAAAAATACCTTCACTACTGTTAGTTTTGCACAAATGTTTTTAATAAACAGAACAGACAACCAAAGCATGGGACATGTATAGGCAGAGAAGGTAAATTCAACTTTATCACATTTAAGCATTTCTGCTCATCAAAATAACTGTATGAAGTGGAATTGCAAGTCACAAATGTTTACAATACTTATATCTGTCAAAGTGTTACAGGGTGCAGCCAAGAGGGGGGACCCCAAATAGACATTTGAAATGGGGTCCAGAACTCAAGGTGTCCAGGAGATTCTAAGATTTTTTTTAGCCCTTTCCCCACAGGTGTGAGTTGGAAGGGGCACACAGAGCAAGAACATGCAGGGCAGCTTTGCAGCTAATCCATGGTGTGGTCATTTAACATACCTATAGCCTTAGGCTGGTCGCTTGAATATGCTAAATAGCTATGGCCATGCTCTAGGCCAGGGGATGGAAAGGGACCCCCCCAAGATGTGACTGAGGGGCAGGTCCCTTGAGTTATAGCGCCTGCGTGGGTGCTCGGAGAAGATTGGCTCCACGACATGGGGTGACACTTGCCCAGACCCATGATGGTGACCAGAAAAGCTGGAAAGGATAGCAGATTGAGGGCAAGTGTGGCCGAGTGTGGGAGGAGTTGGAAATGGGGCTGCAGAAGAAGATTGGCGTGGGGATTTAAACCCAGACATGGCAGCCATAGAAGAGAGAACCACGCAGCTTTGCCAGAGTGGGGACCCCCACAGCAGTAGTAGGGGGAACCACCACCCAGTTTTGGCAGAGATTCCGGTGACACAGCTGAGGGTGCCGAGAACCGAGAGAGGCCTACCAGCTGAGCACAGATTATTGGGAATAACCAGGGGTTGCCTGAGCCTGGACTTCTATTTCCTTTCCTGAGATATGGTACCCCAGACTGGGCAAAGGGGAAGGAAGGACTGTGTGCATTTTGGGTGTTTTAAGGGACTTTAAGATTTTGATAAAGACATTAGGTCACTACTTTAAGTTTGTATAGCACTAAATAAATGTTCTCTTTCCTTTTCACAAATCTCTGGCATTGAGAGACATCTTTCCTATAAGACAGCGGACATGACGGACCTGAGTCTCTTTCAGTAATAGTATTATTATCCCAGCCCCCCCTTTTTGTTCTGTAACAAAAGGGCTTTATCTCTAATACATAAAAAAAAATACTAATCAGAAGCACAAATTTAACTAATCTATAAAACTGAGGGAAAGACTTACATAGATGCACTAAAAATATATGTATAAATGGGTAATAAGCAAATAAAAAGTGTTCCATTTCATTAATTATCGGAAAATTGCAAATTAAAACCACAAGATACCATGTCATATATCCTAGAGGACTAAAGTTAAAAAGATATTGAAAATATAAGTTTTTTATGTGTTCAGAACCCTTTGAAACATTAATTAATTTTTTGTAATTTTTGGAGAAAACATGGAAAATGTTTGTCTTACCTGATATACAACATTGTCATATAATATTTTAGGACTGTAGGTTATAATGATATCTGCTCTATATTCTTTGATTGGAAATTTATGCTCATTTAATTTCCATACCTTTATGCTTAGAGAGTATTTTTCCTTATGAGTATTTTGCTCACTATATTCAAAGATTGTAGATAGAAATGCATTCCAAGTGGAATTTCCAAAGCAATTTGCAGTATCTAATGCCTCCATGTGCAGTTACTGGAGAGAAGCCTTACCCCAGTTTACATTTATGTTCCTTCTTCAGTGAGAGATTGAAGGGCACCACTGTGCCCACCTAAACTCTGACTAGTTGTACAATTAGTATAGCAATACAAAGTCTCCGAGCCAACATGAATTCCCTCCTGACATGATTAACTCCAGGGATTCTGGGCAACAGGAGCCAGTCACAAAGTACAAAGTAATTAATGTTGGAGGACAAAAAGAAGGACAAGAGGGTTAAACAGCTGGCCAAATGCAATGGAAACAAAGGAGTAGTTAAAGCAGTAGAAATGGAAACTTTCACAAACTGAATTTTGTGACTTCCCATTTTTCATTATTTTTCTCTTAACTTTATGTATATGAGTGGTAGAGGGTATAGGAAGGAAAGACATTGCTGTAATTTTGCAACCACAAAGAATGCCCTCAATTGGAATAATAGGATTTTGAAATTGATATTAGATGATGCAGCTCAGTTGGGCAGCTGCTTGAATACTTAGAGGGCCCTGCAATGTGGAGTGAGTCCATGTTCTCACTATATCTTTTTTTTTCCATTATAGGAAGCAAGCAGATATAAAACTAAGTGTAAAAAAATGCTTTTTTTTGGCAATGTTGCCATCAATTTCCTAATATATGACACACAGGAAAATTAAAAAGAAACACAAACAACAAGAGGGCAATAAAAATAGCTGATAAAAATAATGATGCCATTCCTATAGTTTATGAAAGTGAGTGAAGGAAAATGCTTTTTCTAGAATTCAAAAATGGTGCATCAAAATTCTTCTAGTTAACCCTTCCATAAGCATATTTGAAATAAAATGTCTAGATTCTTTTAAGCTTCTTATTGATATAAATTATTGCCTAAATGCCAAAAACACAATAGAGGATAAAAACACAATTCATTCCTTAGCTGAATGTGTTCTAAAAGTTTAAATGTATATTCTGACATTTTGGTAGAAGTCTGCATGATGCTCCATATTAGTAATAAATGCTAATGATTTTGACAGGTCAGTTTAGAAAAGTCAGCAGGACACATGGAATATACTGTTTTATCCATTTGTGAGTATAGCTAGAAAGAAAATGAGGAAGATAAATTATTGCTCCTCCTTATTATGTGGCTTAGGGCTCGCTGGTCCAAATATAGGGAAATAGCAGTTTGTGCAAAGGGTTTGGAAGTCATTCAGTACCTTTGAAACATTGTGAAATATATGTGGTGACAAAACAGAGCAGTTAAAGCTCCATTGGATAACTGACATCCAAAATAAATCCACTTCGAGCATTTAATAATCATGTGATATAGTTGAAGTTAGTGATCAGAAAGTTTACAGCACACACAGGTAGACTGCAATCCTTTTTACAGATTCACAATAAACATTAGCATATTACAGTATGTGAAAACTCTGGAATAAAATGAACTCTCCTATTTTAAACTCACAGATTCATGCTTTGTCTTTAGTCCAAAGTACCCCATTTCAAATGTCATTTTTAAATGGAAGACCATTTTAAGAGATGATGGTTGATGGTGTACATATTTATAGAATGTAGTATCTCTTTTGGTGTCAACGGTTACTGGTAATGAATAATTTTCTTCTTAAAGTGTTTGCAATGTGTTTGCAAATCAGAAGTCCAAAAAAGTGTTTAGTGGGTTCAGAAAGCACATTTTGCTTAGATTTCATATGAACCCTCCTCCACACTAACTTGCAATCCTAAAGACAAGCTTAAATAGTTAACTGAGCATCCCTACTCCTGAAAGAACAGACATTCCAAGGTGATAAATGGCATGCATGTGACTTTTGTCCCCTCTGGAAGGTAGAGCAGGTGTATAGTGGGCACCATCTTGGGTAAATACTTTATTCGTAATCTCAAATTTATTTGTAATTGTTACATCATTGTCAGTGCATTAGAGCACTTCCCATAAGTCCCAGTTTAAGACTCCCTCATACTTTGCCAATCTAGGCCTGGAAATAAAAGCAGAGCTTTGTTGAATTAAGTTGTTACGTTCACTGATCCGAAGAGAGTACTATGACAGTCAACCCAAATTTCCTATTTGGGAAAGAAGAAATGGTGTTGAACTACTTTCTGAAGTGGCAGGAAAAACACCTTGTTGCCACAAGCTGTCAAGTGATACATGGGAAAGTATTTTCAAATATCAGTTATTATTTTATTATACCAATATTTTGATTTCTCTTTCCTTTGGCTTTCTCTACTTTTAGCAATCCTACTGAGCCCATGAAAACACACTATACATTTTATATCTAATTACAGTTGATATATTTTGTGTATGTCCCTGTATCTTATGTCTGCCATTTTTTTTTGTTTACATTAAAGTATCAAAACAAAGCCTGATTTTATAAATGCATTGGTTTTTATTTATTCACTTTTCACATCTGGTGCTGAGTATCATTTTGAGCAGCCTATGCCTGGTTTCATCAATGCAGCTGCAAGAAGACTCACTCCTGGGGTCAGATCATTAGAGGCACTTTAATCCTTTAGAACAATTTTTCAATACTGTTTACACCAGAGACTTCCTTGTACAAATCCTCTTTACACAGATAAGAATAACATAGGAGGAAACTATTTGTCTCTGATCTCTACAAAGAAGGAGAGCAAACGGAAACCCTTAGGGGGTTTTCTATCTTTTAAACCTACCAGGAGGAGATTAATCAAAGATCCCTATGCTGTCTGATGTACAATCAGTTCCATAGCTGCGTGCCATTGATCAAGTTATGGTGGAATAGCAGGATCACAGCACCCACTACAATGCATTGTTGGAGAAGAAATAGAGCAGGCACATGATCACAAAGAAACATCTGGTAGTTTACTTCTTTCCCCAGTCTCAAAAACATGGCATATGTGATGTTTGTCCTCATGTAAGCCTCACTTTAAATTAATGAAAACCCCTAGTGTTTCCAACCTCTATGGAGATTTTCAATCTTATCAGCACTGATTAGCTTGTGATTCATCCAATATTTCTTTTGTACATGGTATACACACAGTGCACTTTCACAGATGGGATATCACTCAATACCCACAATGAACAAGTGAAATAAGCCTGATATATGCTCAAATGCTTCAGTCAATATGAATGCAGAGCAAACACCTCAGTGGGTAGAGGACTTAAAAAATGGTGGAGGCAATGGTCAGGCTCTGGCCACCAACTGCTTGCAAAAATTACTTTTAATTTCTGATCTCTATTCCCTCAATCAACATGTAATTCTCTTTAGGGTCTTACACTACAGTTTTTCTGGTTCTATTGTTCTCAAAGATGCAATCATATACTTTAGTTGAGATAGATGTGAACCATAAAGAACTCTACTTTTATTAAATTTAATTTTTTATTTAAAGGACTTTTATGCAAGGATAAATTTGAGTCATGCTTTTTAAGTTAGAATCTGGGCCTAGCTCTAAAGGGAATGTAATACATCTTAGCAGAACTTTTTAAAATGAAGAGAATGGTTGTGTTTTACATTTAGATCTATAAGCCATTTTGAGTTAAATGTTGTAAAATCATACAAGATCAATATCTAGACCCATTTTTTGTATGTGGATGTCTAGTTGTTCCCGTACCATGTTTGGAGATAAACTACCCATACTCCATTGTATTATTTTTGCTTCTTTGTCAAAGATTAGTGGGATATATTTATGTGCTTCTATTTTTGGACTCTACTTTCCCCCTTGATCTATGTGTACATTCTTTCACCAATACCATACTGTCTTTTTAAAAAAAATATTTATTGAGATATAATTGATATACTAATAACTGCCCATATTTAGCCTGTATTAATTTGATAAATTTGAACATAAAAATATATCTGTGAAACCATCACCACAATCTAGATAATAAACATAGCTATCACCTCCAAAAGTTTCTGCCTACCCTACACGTTTTTGTAATGAGAACATAATATGAGGTCTCCCCTGTTAACAAATGTTTTCACTGCACAATATAGCATGCTAACTACAGGCTCTCTATTGCACAACAGATATCTACAGCTTATTCATTTTGCTTAACTGAAATGTTATACCATGGGACAAAAACTCCCCATTTCCTCCTCTCTCAGCCCCCTGCAACCATCATTCTACCCTCTGCTTCTATGAGTTTGGCTATTAGACTTCACATCTAAGTGAGATCACGTAGGACAAAAGTCCTGTGATGGATCATTTCACTTAGCTTAATGTCTCTAAGTTCATCCACACTACATATCTCAAGGAGGAAGTGGCCTGTTGTTTTTATTATGTAGCATTAGAGCAAATCTTGAAGTTGGATTGCAATAGTCCTCTGACTTAGTTCTTCTTCAGTATTGCGTTGGGTATTCTGGGACTTTTGCCCCTCCATTCTAGCTTAGAATCAGTTAGTCATACCTACAAGATAAGTTTCTGGGATTTTGGTTGAGATTTCATTGAATCTATAGATCAACTTGGGAAGAACTGACAACTTGTCCATGTTAAGGCTTCCTATAAATAAACATGGAATATACTTTCATTTATTAATCTTTTTTGATTTTGTCATTGTTTTATAGTTTTCCTTATAAAAATCACATATAATTAGTTTTATACCCCTAGCATTTTTTTGGTGCTAAAGTAATTGTTACTACATTTTTTTTTTAAATTTCAAATTCCATTTGTTCATTGCTGTTATATAGGGCAATGATTTATTTTTGCATATTAACCTTGTATCCTATAGCCTTGCAATAATTGTTTATTAAGTCTAGGAGTTCTTTATCATTTTATTTTCAGATTTTCTACATAGAAAAATATAATCTGCAAAGAGAATTTTCTTTTCTCTTTTCTTAATTTGAATACCTTCTCTTGTCTTTTTGCATTAGCATGGCATTGAATAAAAATGGTGAAAAAGGACAACCCCACCTTTTTTTCTGATTCTTGTGGGGAAGCTTCAAGTTTCTTAACAGTAAGTATGATATTAACTAAAGAAAGACTTCTCATAGATTTTTTTTATCAAACAGAGAAAGTGCACCTCTTTTACTACTTTGCTAATAATTTTTACCTTGAATTTTTGACAAATGGTTTTTTAAAAGTTTTTTTATTTTTTATATTTATTTTTTATTATATACTTTTGCATTTTTAATTGTTGTTCAAGTACAGATGTCTCCATTTTGCCACCACCACTTTCCCCCACCCCCATCTCCCATGTTCAGTTCTTCCCCCTTTGATTTTGTTCATGGGTCCTTTATACATGTTTCTTGATGACCCTTTCCCTTCTTCCCCCCATTATCCCCTCCCCTCTGGTTACTTTCAGTTTGTTCTTTATTTCAATGTCTCTGGTTACATTTTGCTTGCTTGTGTTTTTGTTTTGTTGATTAGGTTCCATCTCTATTGACACAATCATGACATAATTCTTTAGCTTATTGATGCAATAGATTATATATGTTGATCTTTCTTTTATTATTGTAGTTCAATTACAGTTGCCCCACCTTTCCCACCATGAACCACAAATTATCCCAAATAGCCATAGCAATTTTGAGAAAGAAGAATAAAATAGGAGGGATCATAATACTTGATATCAAACTATATCACAAGGCCACTGTAATCAAAACAGTCTGGTACTGGCATAAGAACAGACACATAGATCAATGGAACAGAATAGAGAGCCCAGAAATAAACCCATGTCTCTATGGTTAATTAATATTCAACAAAGAGAGCAAGAACATAAAATGGAGTAAAAATAGCCTCTTCAACAATTGGTTTTGGGAGATCTGAACAGCTACAGGCAAAAAATGAAACTAGACCACCAACTTACACCACACACAAAAATAAAAGCAAGATGGATAAAAGATAAATGTAAGTCATGACACCATAAAAGTCCTAGAGGAGAATATAAGCAGGAAAATTTCAGATATGCCACACAGCAATAGTTTCACTGATACATCCCCTATGGCAAGGGATTTAAAGGAAAGAATAAACAAATAGGACTACATCAAACTAAAAAGCTTCTGCATGGCTAAAGAAATGGAAAGGGAAACAATCGTATGGGAAAACATATTTGTCAATGATACCTTGGACAAGGGTTTGATATTCATTGATCTTTCAATGTTGAACTAGTGTTGCATACCTGGAATATAAAAACTCATTGCCGATTTGAAATATTAAAAATAACAGCAACTTCATTACTATTGACACAATCATGTGACATAATTCTTTAGCCTGTTGATGCAATACATTATGCAATAGATGCACTATAGGATAAAGTTTTCATTATACTTATTTTGCAAATTTACTGTCAATGTTTTTATATTGGCATAATATTCCTTATTACAAGTATAACTTATAAGTTAACAACACTAAGCTTTTGTTTTCTACATGTTCAACAAAAATGTTCATAGTATTTTATTTTATTTAGTTGATATGTTGTCCTTGCTATGTAGTTTTAATTTCTTTTCAATTTAGTCAAATGTACTATAATTATTGAGATTTTTCACTTAGAAAAATTATAATATTTCTTGTATAATTCATAACTAATTAGGTACTGCCCTATCCAATTCTAGACAGAAGCATGTTCCTTCATCAGTGAAATAAAACAACTGAAACAAATTTTAAAATACCTTTTATTGCTAAAAATGCTAGAATTCTCTGCCTCATTTCTGTTTTAATTGAAATTCAGGTGCAACTGAGATGTTTACTTTTCAAAGATCCTGGGATAAGAGAAGACTGCCAAAGTCAATTTGTAGTGGAAGTGGCTTTGCATCATCTTCCTAGGCTGTGCACTTGTGAGACCATGCTTACTTACCCTAATGATCTGGAGATGGCAGGAGAGCATGTCATAAACATTGCCTTAGGAAATTATCTTTTCCAAATAGCAAGAGAATGACAGGACTCTTAATAATCCATATTTTTCATTTGTTGTTAATGATAATACCTAATTTCAAACTTCATAAAAAATTTTAAATCATTATTCACACAATTATAGTTAAATCCCATGTAAAAGAATGGATACATATTGAGATCAATCATATAAAATTCCTAACTTGCTGGCATTTTACTGGATTCATGATTGACAATTCCATCTGTAATTGGCATCTATCGTGCATGGGAAATAGAGTGAAAATCCTATACTGTTAAAAATAAATCAAAACAATATTATGCATGACAATATTTTGAAAATGACTCAGTCACTTGAGTCACCTAAGTATCTTGTCAATTAGAAAATATCTTTTGGGGACAAAAGAAGTATTTGTGTTCTGGAGGCAAATATATAACTATAGATAATCTTGCAATCCCTGCTTCCCAATCCTTCCCAGGTTTTCATGCCACACCTGCGTGATGCAATCTGTGATGTTCTCTGCTTCCTGTCTGCTTTCAGCACTCATCAATTTCTCATTCAAAACTCATTTTCCTTGTACCTTAGTGGGTAAACCAAGGTGATTCCCACTCAAATCCCCTACTTCACATTTTATAATTTAAATTTAATACACAAGAAGATCTGTTTTCAACAGAAGATTTCCAAGTAGGGCCAATAAACTCTCATCCACATCATAATATCTCATAAATCTATCAACAGCTGTTAGGAAGCCAGGAGATAAGCTTACCACTAAATATAAACACACACAAAAGACATAAAGGTAAAGCATTAAAGAATGAACACACACACACACACACACACACTGAGAGAAGGTCTAATTGGAAAATGATCAAATCTGTGCATCTGCAATTTCCTCTAAATGGTTCTTTTCCTAAGCAACAGTTTTTGGAAAATGAATTCAGTTTTAAAATCACAGAACTCTATTTTGGGGGTGTACATACTTTGAGAAGCTACCAAAGCTAGTGAGATCATAAAAACGTGTTTATTCTGAAGGTGTCAATTTGATTACAATTATAGCACATATGCATGAAGCACCAAAGAGATCAAGCCAGAAGCTAAAAGGCTCTCAAGCTTTTGATAGACAAATTACATAGTGAGGAGGGATAATCTCATTGGACTACTGTTTTTCTTTTAGGAGAGTGCAGAAACTGAAGGCAATGTCTGTGTGGAAACTTATTTATATGATGAAGAAAATAAAGGTGACTTTTGTGCAAAGCATCTTGTTCTTGTGTCAGACTAAAAAAACAAAGCCCCAAACCAACCAAACAAAAACAAAAAAACAAACACTGACCCTGGCTGCATATATCTTATGTCAACAAATGATAGATGAATGGAGACCAAATAGACCTGAAAATGCTCTTTATAAATCCCTTCTTCATTTAACTGTTGAGACTAGAGATGCCCCAGCTGCTGATCTGAAGTCACAGGTCGTTAGAGGAAAGTTAAAGATTAGGGTAGAACTCATGGCTACTGAGTTTCTGCACAGTTTTATTGCTATGTATTGGGGGTGTTTGCTTATCCAATATTTATTTTGTTGAATAGGTAATCCATGAATATACACAAAGTTACAAAGTCAGGTGAAAAGTGAGTATCCCTTGATCCCAATCTTTTCAATATTCTTCCTCAGAAGTAACAAATTTTAATAATTTCACATTTATTTTCCTTTTGAAATGAACATAGCATAGACAAAAATTCACTTATTTCTACTAAATATTTCTTGGTCATCTTTCTATTTAAGTATATATACAGCTGCCTCTTTCTCTTAAGTGCTCCCCACTAGGTATTCTATTTTATTGATGTGCATAATTTATTTAACAAGGCTTTCATTAATGGGCACTTATGAATTATCCAATTTGTGTTTGTATAAACCATGCTGCAACAGTTTGAACATTCCTCTTTTTCCACACATGGGACATTATCTACAAAATAAATGTTAAGAAGAGATACCTGGTAGGTCAGATTTGTTTGCGTTTATATATTTAGGTATGGTAAAATTACCTTCTATTGAGTTCTACTGATTTTTTAAAAGATTTTATTCATTTATTTTTTAGAGAGGGAAGGGAGGGAGAAAGAGAGAGAGAAACATCAATGTGCGGTTGATGGGGGCCATGGCCTGCAAACCAGGCATGTGCCTTGACTGGGAATCGAACCTGCGATGCTTTGGTTCGCAGCCCACGCTCAATCCACTGAGCTACGCCAGCCAGGGCGAGTTCTACTGATATTTTTTTATGAACAATATGAAACAGTCTGTTTTTCTATGCTTTGGTGGGATGTCTGTCTGTCTGTTTGTCTATTTATCTGGATATCTATCTATCCATCCATCCACCCACCCATGCATTCATCATTTATCTCTTTACCACTTAGCTAAGTGAAAACCATGTTTCTCTTTCATGAAAACATATTTCTCAAGTGACTTTTAAATTTTATTTCCATTATTAAAAAGGATCTTGAACATCTTACCTATGTTTTAAAAACAATGTTTCCTTTTCCTTAAAGTTGGTATGTTTAACACACATAGTAAATATACAAGGTCTGTCCAGAAAAAGTCCAGCCATTGTTAATATAATGAGAATGGTTTGTGTGATATTGATGTAACCTGGCAGCCAAGGAGAGTGGACTGGAATGTGCATGCATGAACAATGACTACTTCACTGTACTAGTCAGTGGGGGCAGTACACTGTGGAGCGAGCATATGCACTGTGTGGCCATCATATTCAAAATGATTGAGCAAGTAGAGTAGTGGATCTGCATCAAATTTTGTATTAAACTTGAACATTCCTCCATGGAAACTATTTGGATGATTTAGGAGGATACAGTTATGGGCAAGTGGTGATTGGCAGCTTCATCACACAACACGCCTGCTCATGTGTCCTGCATCTGGTATAGAGCTTTTTGGTGAAACATCAAATCATCCAGGTGACTCAGCTCCCCTACAGCCCAGATTTGGCACCCTGTAACTTCTGGCTTTTCCCTAGATAAAGTCACCTTTGAAAGGGGAGAGATTTCAGACCATTAATGAGATTCAGGAAAATATACCAGGGTAGCTGGTGGTGATTGGGAAAACTGTGTGAGGTCCCAAGGTGCCTACTTTGAAATGGACTGAGGCATCACTGTCCTATGTACAATGTTTCTTGTATCTTCTTCAATAAATGTCTCTATTTTTCATATTACATGGCTAGATAACATCTGCACAGACCTCATACATACACACACACACACACACAATTATATATAAACTATATGTTTAACAACAATCAGTACATGTATATATATATATACACATACAATTATATATGTTTAACACTGACAGTAAATATACATGCATATATATCATTATTTATGTTTAATACACAGTAAACACACACATATAATTATATATAAATTATATATATATTTAACACCAACAGTAAATATATATACCCACACATATAATTATACATGTACATGTTTAACACACACAGTAAATATACACAGTTGTTCCTATGGAAAATAATACAATAAATAATATAAGAATACAGTCTGTGTTTCATGAATTCACAACTGTAAACCTACTTTTACCCAGCCTTGTCTACATACAAACAGATACAATTACATTTATGTTTAACACAGACAGTAAGTACACACACTACTTCATGGAATCGGAAGAAAGTAAGCGGGAGATGGTGCTGCCCCCAGCCCCTTGCAGGGAAAAGTGGCTGCCGCCGTGTGTCAGTTAGAAGTTGCCCTGCAGTTCTGACCCTAAGCTCGGAGGCCTCTTACCCAGGGAGCCTGAGCTCCTTGGGGGCTGGAGTCTCTGGCAGTGCCCTTAAGGTGGTGACTAATTGAGGACTCTTTCTCCCTTGGTTACAGCCCCACTGGCCACCAGAGCAAGCTATGAGGTGTGGCCTCGTGTTAGACGCAAAACTCGGGCCCAGATGCAGGAAGAGTTCCTGCCCAGGGCTCCTGCTCTGGATCGTGACTGGGAAGCCCGAAGACAATGAGGCTGGTGTCCCTACATCACCAGGGCACCAGGGTACCCCAGTGAGGGCAGCCTCACAAGCAGCTCTGATGCACAGACGCCCAACACCAAGGCCTTACCCAAGGAGATGAGTCCTCCCTTGTCCTAGGCTGGTGTACCTGCGGCTCCCAAGGACACTCATCTTCCTGGTTCAAATCATCTTCAGAACAAGCATTCTGAACCTGCATTCAGAACAAAACATCTTCAAATGCAGGCCTTAAAAGTTGTGCTGTAGAGTGAGTTCCACTCCTCATCAGGCTGGGCTCCCTCCCTACCTGTGCAGCATAGTGGGGTTTCAGACCAAGTGGGGACACCTCTGTATCTGCTTCCATGTGTCCTCCCAGTCCCAGACCCAGGGGTCCAGGAGCCGCTGGGGCAGATGACAGGTTTTCTAAGCAGATTTTTCCGTGTGTAGCTGTGAATTCAATGGGTCCTGGGAAGAGGTTAGTTCAGGGGCCCCAGACATTGCTATCTTGAACAGGAACCACAGGACCCTATTTTATGCAGATGTGAAAATTAGGAGAGTTTGTGCCTTATCTAGCTTTTCTCCTGTCTTCTCA
This sequence comes from Tonatia bakeri, assembly GCA_004024845.1. NCBI lineage: Eukaryota > Metazoa > Chordata > Mammalia > Chiroptera > Phyllostomidae > Tonatia > Tonatia bakeri. The sequence goes on from PVIA01003324.1 coordinate 89,672, forward strand.
ATTATGTAATACACTTCAGAAGACCTTCTCTACCCTCAGAGCAAGCCACATTTTCTACTAGTTGTTTTATGATGTTGTTCATTTACATTATACTTCAACTAAAAATTATGTTGGTTTAAGATATGAAGTGCCATCTAAATTTATTATTTTTCCAGTTGGCTACACTACCATACTTATTGAACTGATGATTGTTTCCCACAAATTTATCTGTTTGAGTCTCTGCTTCCAATTATTTTGCATCTATACCCAAGCAGTGGAATTACTCAGCCATATCATAGTTCAATGTTTAACTTTTTGAGGAACCACCAAATTACTTTCCACAATAAGGGCACTGTTTTACCTTCCCACCTGCAAAGTATGAGGGTTCCAATGTCTCCACATCTTCATCAACTCTTGTATTTTACAATTATTTCCCTTTTTGTTGTTGTTGTTATAACTGCCTTAGTGAGTGTGAAGTGATGTATCATTGTGGCTTTGGATTTCAATTGTCTAATGGCTAATTATATTGAGCATCTTTTTGTGCAATTATTGGCCACTTGCATATATTTGGATAAATGTTTCTTAAAATCCTTCTCCCATATTTAATTGCGTTATTTATGTTTTTGTTATTGTGTTGTAAGAGTTCTTTATATATTTTGAGTACAAGTATTTTTTAAATATATTTTTTGCAAAAATGTTCTTCCATTCCTTGTTTGTTTTTTTGCTTTTCTGATAATGTTCTTTAAAAAATAAAGGTTTTTAATTTTGAAATCCACATTATCCATTTTTGTTTTATTACTCATGGTTTGGATGTCATATCTAAGCATTCATCTCCAAATCTATGGCTATGAAGATTTTCTCCTAAGTTTTCTTCTGAAAGTTCAATAGTGTGGCTCTTATATTTAGATCATTAATCCATTGTGAGTTAAGTTTTGTTTATGGTTGAAAAAGAGACACGCCTTCACTCTTTTGCATGTGGATATCCACTTATCTTAGCACCATTTAGTGAAGAGACTATTCGTGTCCATTGAATGGGATGACAATCCTTCTAAAAAGTCAATTGAATCTGTAAATTGCTTTGGGTAGTATGTACTTTTGATGATGTTAATTCTTCTGATCCATGAACATGGTATATGTTTCCATTTGTTTGTATTTTCCTTGATTTCTTTCTTCAGTGTTGTGTAGTTTTCTGAGTACAGGTCTTTTACCTCCTCAGTTAGGTTTATTCCTAAGTATTTTATTTTCCTTTTTGCTATATCAAATGGTATTTTTTTCTTGATTTCTGCTTTTGATGTTTCATTCTGGTATACAAAAAACACCTTTGATTTCTGGATGTTGACTTTGTATCCCACTGTTTTGCCAAATTCATTTATTAGGTTGAGCAGTTTTTTTGGTGGAATCTATAGGATTTCTACGTACACTATCATGTCATCTGCAAACAATGACAGTTTTTTTTCCTCCTTTCCAATTTGGATGCCTTTTATTTCCTTTTCTTGTTTGATCACTATGACTAAAACTTCCAATACTGTATTGAATAGAAGTGATGAAAGTGCATAACTTTGTCTTGCTCCTGATCTTAGTGGAAAAGATTTTAGTTTTTGCCCACTGAGTATGATGTTGGCTGCAGGTCTCTCATATATGGCCTTTATTATGTTGAAGAATGCTCTCTCTATTCCCACGTTGCTGAGTGTTTTTATCATAAATGGGTGCTGTGACTTATCAAATACTTTTTCTGCATCTATTGATATGATCATGTAGTTTTTGTCTTTGCTTTTATGTGATGTATTACATTTATTTATTGCAAATATTGTACCATCTTTGCATCCCTGGGATGAATCTTACTTGGTCATGGTGTATGATTTTTTTAATGTATTGCTGGATGGGGTTTGCCAATGTTTTGTTGAGGATTTTAGTGTCTATGTTCATCAGTGATATTGGCCTGAAGTTTTCTCAGAGACACATGAAAAGATGCTCAGTATCACTAGCTATCAGAGAGATACAAATTAAAAACACAATGAGATACCACTTCACACCAGTCAGAATGGCCATCATAAACAAAACAACAAACAACAAGTGTTGGAGAGGGTGTGGAGAAAAGGGGACCGTAGCACACTGTTGGTGGGATTGCAGACTGGTACAACCACTATGGAAAACAGTATGGACTTTTCTCAGAAAACTAAAAATGGATCTACCTTTTGACCCAGCAATTCCACTGCTGAGACTATATCCTAAGAAGCTTGAAACTCCAATCCAAAAGAACCCATGCACCCCAATGTTCATAGCAGCACAATTTACAATAGCCAAGTGTTGGAAGCAACCTAGGTGCCCATCAGTAAATGAATGGATCAAAAAACTATGGTACGTTTACACACAGGAACTCTATGCAGCAGAAGGAAAGAAGGAGCACATACCCTTTGTGACAGCATGAATGGAACTGGAAAGCATTATGCTAAGTGAAATAAGCCAGGTGATGAAAGACAAATACTATATAATCTCACCTTTAACAGGAACCTAATCAGCAAAACATACAAACAAGCAAAATATAAGCAAAGACACTGAAGTAGAGAACAGGCTGACAGTGACCACAGGGTAGAGGGGAGGGAATTTCAGGGGAAAAGGGGAAGAGGTTGCAGGAACAAGTATAAAAGACACATGGACATTAACAAGGGTTGGGGTGGAAACAGGAGGGAGGTGGGGAAGGCTGGGGAGGTGGGCTGGGATGGGAGTAAAAGACAGAAAACTGTACTGGAACAACAATAAAAATAAAATAAAATAAAATATAAAATAAAATAGATTACAAATGAAAAAAGTGAATTTAGATCAGTATATGATTAAAGATTATATTATGATTTTCAAAAAAAGTCAATTGGTTGTGGATGTATGGATTTATTTTTGATTTCTCAATTCTATTCCATTGGAATGGAATGTTTATCCTTATGCCAATATTATACCATTTTTGATTAGCATAGTCAAACTTTGATTAATATTCAGAGTTCTGAAAATATTATGAAAATTTTTGTCATTTATTGTTGCTATTATTTTCATGGATTAGCTTACGTCATTTCCCATATATATAAAAATTGTTAGATATTCGATATGTATTGAGTTGGCCAAAAGTCTGTATTTTTTTTTTACCCATAAAAGACACATTTTTCATTTTCACCAATAACTTCATTGATTTGGATGTTTTGAGTATGTTGGTTATCTTCTGTGTAGTATAACATTGATTGTTCTCAATTAATATCTCTATTTGATTGCTACCAACTGGTCTACCCAAACATGGAACAACATCCTTTGAGAAATCTCCAGCTCAAAACTTCACAAACCACTTTTGACACAGTTGACAGTCAAGCACCACCTTCATACCCTGCACAACTCTTTTTTTGTTTCAGTTTCAATTTTTATCTTTCTTGAAATAATAGAGCATAATATACTGAAAATGTCACTTATTTTCTTCCATCTGCAATATCAAAATGACTATACAAAAATTCACTGATTTTGGTAAGTCTTTTCTTTAGTGCTTGCCTATATGACAGCTATCACAATACAACTAACAAAATTGTTTCAAATGAAGGTGAAGACAAAATGCTACTAGAGCCATCTTATGGGAAAAAAATGAACTTTTTGGCCAACCCAATATTTTAAGCTTCATCATTATAAAAATATCCACATTTTCCACTCCTGCTCTCATTTTCTCTTCCTTCCCTAAATAAAAGTTTGCCTGATGTTCAGGTTACAACTTCTTGGCTTTGTTGTTGTTACAATGGCTTTTAATATGTTTTATTATAATTTTATTTCATTTTAATTTTGAGCTTGGAAATTAACTGAAATTGGAGACATCCTTTCTATTTGTAGGTTGTAAAACAATTTTGCAGTATAATACCCACAGAAGTGTGAGTATCATAGAAATGTGTATTTTAAAGCACTTTCACAGTCTTGCTACATTGTGTGAATAGCATCCAGCTCAAGGAACCAACCACTACCTAAACCTCAAAAATCTGCTCACATTTCCCTTCAATTGTCTCCACTCTTAACAGTGACCTTTATCTTGACTTCTAATGTCATAGGCTAGTTTTCCCTGTTATTTTGACTGACTGTAACTTATCTAATCACTTTGTGTTTCCTTTTGTGTGACTTACTTTGCTCAACTTTGTGTGTGGGGTGCTTATCTCATCGTTGTGTGTTGTTGTAGATCATTCATTGTGAATATTATTCTATTCTGTAAATATACCACAATTCATCCAGCCTTGTATTGAAAGGTGCTTGGTTAACTAATGTTTTATGGACATTAGGAACAGTGCTACTAGGGGAGCATGCTTGTCTATCCTATGATGCATGTATGTTTGGTATGTGTTTATTAGGTGTAATATAAAAGTGTGATTGTTGCATATGAGTATGGATATGCTTTATTTTACAGGCAAGATAAAGAACTTTACAGTAGTGTATGAGTGCTTCCAGTTCATTCATATGTTCTCTAATACTAAGCATTTTTTTCTGAATTATAGCCACTTTGGTGAGTACTATTATGTTTTATTGTGTTTTTAATTTGCATTCTTCTGATTGCTAATTAAGTTGAACACCTCCCATGTGCTTATTTTCCATTGGCATGTATTTTGCAATTGTCTTTAAGTTTTTTCCAGTGTTCTACTGAATTTTCTGTTTCCTATAATGATGTGTAGCAGTTCTTTATACATTGTGGGGTCTTCATTGCTTGTATATATACATTGCAGATATCCTCTCACATTTTGTGTTTGCCCTTATATTACTTTTCTATGTTCTAATAAACAAAAGTTCTTAGTTTTGAAACAGTCTAAATCATCATTTGTCAAAGAAAACTTTGTTGCTATTTTCCCCCTTTAAGAGATATTTGCCTAAACCATGATCACTAAGATATTGTCCTGTATTTAAAAAAAAAAAATTCTTACCTGAGGATATATTTATTGATTCTAGAGAGAGAGGAAGGGAGAGAGAAAGAGAAACATCAATGTGAGAGAAAAACATTGATCAGTTGCCTCCCATATGCACCCTGACTGGGGATCAAACCTGCATCCTATGTATGTTCCCTGACCAGGGATCAAACTTGTAACATTTTGGTGTATGGGATGATGTTCCAACCAACTGAGCCACCCAGCAAGAGCTGTCCTGCATTTTTATTAAAGCATTATTTTTTTCTTTGGCATACGTGCAGTCCATTGATTTTTGTTTATAGAGATGAGAATTGAGTTTTGTGTAGAGGGTAAGTAGGGACTTAGCTTCCTTTTTGTTTCTATGGATACCCCACTGTGGTGGGGAAATTCTGAGATATCCTCTGAGATGCCTGCCATAGTATCTAGTTCAATATAATCCCCCCCAAAGTGTATGAAGAGTTACAAATATGATGGATTTCTCTGTCAATTAGGTTATTCTATAGAACAAAAGTAATGGGATTTTTCAGATGGCACTTGGCCTTTTTTGAAAGGAGAAATTCAAAGCATTAGAGAAATTTCCCTGTTGGCTTCAAAAGAGTGAAGGGCCATTTTAGAGAGGGGATCATATGTGAAGGTTCAGCAACTGGTAGCTTTCAGTTGAGGTCTATGGGGGAGCTTTGTCTGCTGAGCCCCCTGTCCACCACGGATGAGAATAAGTCTACCAAGACATGATCTACTTGGGGAGGAAAGGTGGCCAATTTCTCATAGGAGAAGGACCAAGAGCCTTTTCCTCAATGGCCTTTTATTGGGTTCATTTGCACAGGAATACAGATAAAGCTCATTAATCATTGCCAGGCAATAAGGATCAAGCAATAGATAACGAAGAACTCTGAGGGCCTATTTTGAGTGAGGGCCAGAGAGCTAAAGAGCTGTAAATCTTTGAGGAAAAAACTTACTTCTTGCTTGGACCCTTATCATTTAATTGAGACCATTCTCAACAAAGCAGGTTTCACAGGATTTTACATATTCTTTCTTAGGCCTGATAGCCTGGGGAACCTGCCCTTTCCAGCAGAGGAAAGGGCACTACCCTCTGTCATTGTTTCAATGCTTAGGTGGAGCAAGGGAAGCAAGGCAGCCAAAAGATTAGGAGATTTCTCGCAGATCATGAGGACTCAGGCTTTGTCAAAGCCGAGGGGTGAAGGTCCATCACCCCCTTTTGCCGTAGCCCCCAAAGTCCTTCCTTGGGGGCCTCCCACATGATCATGCCTGTCTTAGGTCATTCCCCCCTTGGGGAATCTTACCCGTCATTGGCTAATCGACCAAGCATTGGAGGCCAGGCAGGGTGAAGTAAAAGGAGCAGAAGCAGTGCTCCCGCCAGGGAGAGATAAGCTTTTGTCTCCTTGTTGGTTTATGGTCCAAGGACGCTCCCTCAGCCTTAGCCTTGGCAGGGTTACAGCTTCTGAAACCAGGCAGGGTGGTTCCCAACATGTTAGGTTTGTTATTCTGCTTTAAAATGTCCTTGACTGTTCTTGCTCTTTTGCATTTCTGTCTGGATTTTACAATAAGGCTGAATTTTTAAAAATGCTTAAATTTTGACTGGTATTGCATTGAATCTACAAAAGTATTTATAATTTTATATTTTACCCACAATTCCATATTTTAAGTACAGTAATATAAATGGATTTCACATTATGAGCAGGAATGCACTAACTATATTTCTATTTCCTCTATATTTCTCTCTGAATTTCACTACCTGATTTCAGTTTATCAAAACATTTTTTCTCTTTACTTGTATGCTCATGTTTACTAAGATTTCTCTAATTTATCATCTTTAATTCTTATAGTAGAAGGTAATATAATCAGTATGTTTATACTATCTTTTACTTTCCTTATGTCTTTCCTCAAAACCTCTATGATTTCTGCAGTGTTAAAGCTTATGACATAAACACTCTGTTCTTTACCCATAAATAACATATTTATTTTAGTTTTCCTTACAGTAAAATACAATAAATGACATTGCCATTTTTTGACAATAGTTTTTTTTTTCAGTCAGTTTTTGGTTAGTTGAATGTATTCTTCAGCAGTTGTTTTTTAGGACTTTTTATTTTAAGCTCATTATTATTATTTTTTTTTACTGTATTGCTTTTAACTTGAGTTACAATTTGGCTGTTTATAAAATTCTTGGTTCACACTTCCTTTCTTTGCATACTTTGTATTGGAGCATCTCTGTGTCCTAGGATTTAATTTTGCTCAGGTGAAATTTGAGGTCAGGCCAATTGTTATTCCTCTTAGTTACACTCAGTGGATGACTTTTCTCTCTTTTGCTAAACTTTGAAGCTATACTCGGATGTTGCAAATGGGGATGCAGTTTTCTTTAACATTTTTTAAATCAAGATCTTGCATTTCTGATTTTCCTTGCTATTTTGAATTAATCCCCAAGTTGAAAAGGAAAAATAGAGTGGCACTCTTTCACTTCTAAGCCAAGAGGTATCTATGTATGCCTTACTGCTTCCTTGGTTTGTTCATAGGTTATAAATGTGTCTTTACATACATTTCTTCTAGGAGGTTTATAACTTTGCACTTGAATCAGCAAAATACATAGCATCTCAGTGGTGGTATAATCAGAGAAATGCTCTTCCTCACCATTTGCCAAACTGCTTATTTAGAAAAACAGAAGTGACAATTCCTCTGTTTAATAATAATTAATGCTAGAACAGGTTCAACGACAATGCCAGCAGAAGCAGCTAACACGTATTATGTACTTACTATGTACAATACAGTGTATTAATCACTTCATGTGGATTGTAACATTTAATTCTCAAAACAGAGCTGTACTTAGATAACTACTAAGGTCTAGTGGATAAAGGAGCATGAGAGAATTGACTTAGTTGGCAAGTAACAAAGCAGTGATGGGACCCTGTGCTTTCTGAATTCCAAGTTGTCACTGCCTTTGCAATCAGAGACTGCTCAGCTGCCATGCACTTTCATTTTTATGTCAGTATCCAGCATTTTCTGCAACTCTGATTTACAAGAAATGGTACTGTTTCTTTGAAGAACTGAAGTTACCTCAAATGTTTCTTTCAAGTGGTTAAGAAAACAGATTATATGTTATAATGTTACAGGGTGCAGCCAAAAGGGGGGCCCCAAATGGACATTTAAAATGGGGTCCAGAACTCAAGGTGTTCAGAAAATATTAGGATGTCCTCACTGCCCCCGCCCCAAGTGTGGGTTGGGGAAAGGGACAAATGGAGCAGGCTCATTAAGAGCTGTTTCCCATAGCAACAGCCTTGCAGCTAACCTCTGGTGTGGTCATTTAACATACCTATAGCCTTTGGCTGGTCGCTTAGATATGCTAAATAGCTATGGCCAAGCTCTGGGCCAGGGGGATGGAAAGGGACCCCCCCCCCATATGCAACCTGGGGGCAGGTCCCTGGAGTTACAGTGCGTGCGTGGGAACTTGGAGGTGATTGGCTCCATAACATGGGGCCACACCTGCCCTCACCCATGTAGGTGGCCAGAAAGGCTGGAAAGAATGGGAGATTAAGGGCAGGTGTGGCCAAGTGTGGGAGGAGTCGAAAATGGAGCTGCAGAGGAAGGTTGGCTCGGGGATTTAAACCCAGACACGGCAGTCATAGGGGAGAGAACCACGCGGCTTTTGGCAGAGTAGATGGCTCCTACAGCTCTGTGAGAGAGAATTCACCATGCAGATTTAGCAGAAAATCACCACTCAGCCAAAGCCAAGTGGCAACCCTGTCTCCCTGCAGCTTTGTGGGGAGAACCATGCGGTTTTGCCAGAGTGCAGACCCCCGCAGGTCTGGTAGGAGAGGACTACGTGGCTTTGAGGTGCTCCTTTTGGCCACGCAGCCTGGGAAGCAAGAGAGAGTGCCTGGAAGAAGGGTGAGAGAACTCTTATTAGTAGGCCCTGAGACGGTGCTGCAGGGCTTTGGATTAATTGGAGATCCTGCCTGGACAGCGACAGAGCTGATGGTGCTGGGAACCGAGGGAGGCCTGCCAGCCGAGTACAGATCACTGGGAAGAACCAGAGGCTGCTTGAGCCACAGACTTCTATTTCCTTTCCTAAGATATAGTACCTCAGACTGGGCAAAGAGGGAAGGAAGGATTGTGTGTGTTTGTGGGTGTTTTAAGGGACTTTTGGGATTTTGGCAAAGACATTAGGTCACTATTTTAAGTTTGTATAGTATTAAATAAACATTTCCTTTCCTTTTCACGAATCTCTGGCATTGAGTGACATCTTTCCTATAGGCGGCGGACATGACGGACCTGGGTCTCTTTCAGTAATAGTATTATCATCCCAGGCCCCCCTTGTTTGTTCTGTAACAATAATGGAGTTGGATTGTATTTCTTTTTCTGATCTTGTTGCTTAGGGTATAATTAGTACATAGAGTTACTGGGAGAATTACATAAAATAATCCCTGTGAAAGGGGATTGCTACTATTACTATTATTATTATTATTGCTCCATGGTTAATATAATTGGGCAATACAAATATATGGGAAAATACTGAGACAAAGCAATATTAGGCCATGTGATAATTTTTACATACAATATACACATTAAGTAATTAATGATGGTGAAATATTATGAGTAGTAACTAAAATATTATTTATAGTTTGGTTAAATATTATAATTTTTGAGCATGTGAGATAGATGCATAATATTTTATAAATAGCCAATCTCTCTACATATACATATGTATATACACACACACACATACATATATGTGTGTATGTTTGTGTGTGTGTAAAGAGGTCTGTTCAGAAGGTATCTAGCCACATGCTATGAAAAAGAGAAATTTATTGAAGAAGATGTAAGATACGAGAAACATTGTACATAGGATAGTGACACCTCAGTCCCCTTCAAAGTAGGCACCTTGGGACCTCACACAGTTCTCCCAATCACCACCAGCTGCCCCAGTGTACTTTCCTGAATCTTATTGATGGTCTGAAATCTTCCTTTTCAAAGGTGGTTTTAGTTTTTGGAAAAGCCAGAAGTCACAGGGTGCCAAATCTAGGCTGTAGGCAGGCTGAGTCACCTGGGGATTTGATATTTCACCAAAAAACTCTGCACAATAAGTAATCCATGTGTGGGCACATTGTTATGATGAACCTGTCTGATGCAGATACCAGCCTGCAGTGTCCGCACCATTATTGATGAAATGAGACATTCACACACACTACAGAGTCTGGTAGAGGAAAAGGGACAGCATAGCTTTTCTCTCAAGGGAAGCAAAAAGCCTCAGTCCTCGCTCCAGTGAACTTTTATTGTCTTACTGGGCACATTACAATAAGGTCTTCATTAGCTATGCACAGGCTCACTTTAGGTGGTTACCTTTTACAGAAAACAAAGGAGCCAATGCTGCTAATCACATCACAGAAGAGGGATATTTGCAAATGAAAAGGCAAAAGTAGTTGAACTGGTTATACACTTCCTTGGAAGGTTTAGCATGGTTTTTAGGAAGTTGCTTTGCAGTAAATGTCCTCAATTCAGGGTTAGGGAGTTTTTAGCAAAAAGCAAGACTCAAAATAGCCTAGGCACATTGCAGGCCTGATTCCCCACAGGAGAACCTATTTGTGGGTGTGGGTCCTGTGCATCTCCGAGTGGGAGCTGGGCCCAAGCCATGCAGAAAGGTCTCCTACAGCTGTCAGTCACCAGTTGCCCATGGCCATGGCCTTCTGAATCATCTGAATAGTTTTCATGCAGAAACATTCAAGCTTAATGCAAAATTTGATGCAATTTCTTTGTTCTACTTGCTCAGTCATTTTGAATGTTGTAGCCACACAGTACACATGCTTACTCATGGTGTCTATCATCCCCCACTGACTAGTACAGTGAAATTGTCATTGTTTATGCATGCACATTCCAGTCCACTCTCCTTGGCTGCCAGGTTACATGATGTCACACAAACTGTTCTCATTATATTAACAATGGCTGGACTTTTTCTGAACAGACCTCGTATTTTCAACCAAGGCTGAGAGGCTTGGCATTTGTTCTGCAGGTATAGCCCATGTCTGTTAAATAGATCCAGTATGTTATACCTTTAAAAAGTGTAGAAAATCACTCATGGAGTTTATAGAACATGGTTTTGTTTTTTTAATTAGATTTTATTATGTTAGCGTAAACATAGATCTTTTTATTCCTGTAAATATCTTAGAGAAACTTGGTAGGCAGCAAGTTATTCTTGGTTCATTTTAAGCAGTGAGGAGGGCAGGGATGAAAATGTGATCATTGGAGGCAATTTGACAGATATGATCGTGAAATCTCACAGCTGAGAAATCTAAGGAAGGAGAAGGAAAGTAACAGGAAAGAAAATGAACATAAAGTGGTGATATTTACGCTTAGCTTGCCCTCTATTTTCTACATGGTGCACTAGTCAAAAATAAATCAAAATACAATTAGGTTATTTTCTTTACTTCCATATATTATGAAAAAATAAATCACTTATTTTTTATTTCTCCAAATTTATTTTATACTTTAAAAACAATTTGATACAAAAACCTAAATGCTGGAAGAAAAAATCAACAGAATAATACAAAAGAAGTAAACCATTGTTAAAAATGTAGGACACAAATTCAATCAAATTAAGTGTAATGAGTTTAAAATGGTATGTGACTAGAAAGTGGTTATTTGAGACTGCCTGACTCCTTACTGTAGAGGTAGTCTTTTTTATTAAGAATATTGCCTTATTTCTCATCATGAGTGAACACCTCAGCTAGTACTGGACAACAGGACATGGAGGAATTCTTAGAGGGCAGTGAGAAAATGCTGCATTTGCTAGGAAATGGAGTGGATACAAAAATAACTTTTCTTATACTAGAGGTGGAAGGCAATGATCTAGGGTTTTTGTTTGTTTAATTTTGGGGACATTTTTTTCTGAGGACTTTGCAAAGGACAGCAGGAACATCAATATTTGGAGAAGAAGGGGGAAAATGGTGCGTTCCAGTAATTAGCTCTGATTTGCTCCATATATTGTGGGTCTCATTGTTCTTTGGGCTCTTATTCTGTGAAAATATATTCACTATTTTGTCACAACTCCCAGAATAGATGAAATTTTATCATGCATTTGTCAGAGATATTGGACTGAATACTTCATGGGAACACAGAAAAAAATAATTGCATTGCACAAAACTGGGAGACCTTCCTCTTATTCTGTTTAAACATCTCTGATTGTCCCTAAAGTTTCTCTTCAGTTACCAATGACCTTAGTTCTTTCTCTTTATTTCACATGGCAGGTAAATTCTCCAGTGTTGTTTAGGGTTACTTGGCTCTGGCCATTCAGGTTGAAAAAGAAATCCAGTAATTAACAGAATGCAAACATTCCCATGAAAGAAAGCATTATAAGACTATATATTTTTCTATGTCATGGCCTTGGGGTCCTCATCTGTGATTTGAAGGATATTATCAAATATTTATTCAAGTATTCAAAAGGACTAGTAACTTCTGTTGGAGAGGTGAGGGTAAGTTCTGCTTGTAATAAAAGGTTTTTTTCCATAGCCTTGGGTCATTTATAACTTTTGCTTATTTTAGTTTTTTCCCTCTGACTTACCCAAGCTTGAACAGTAGGATAAAATCAATTTCTTCCATATAGGGGCAAACAATGACAATCAGGAACAGAATATAAATCAGATTCTCTGAGAAAGTGTGGATCAGGGTAATATCCAAATGTCTCAAGTCTTTCATTTTCTGACTTCAAGTTGTGTGTGCTTATAAGGTCGAAAAACTATCACTACATTTCAAATAGATAACAATGAAAGAAAAACAAACAAAGCATGACCCACCACCTACAAGATAGGTGCAGTCATCATCTGAATGATTAGATCTGTACCCCAAATAATTATATATATTAACTGACATGTCTTGTTTTTTTTTTTTCTGATGAACTTGAGAAACAAGAGCATTGGTTTAGTTACTGTCAATGGGATGAAAAAAATGGAGTATTTTTACCTCCCCCAAATATTACCTACAGCCTTTCATGAAGAAGTATACTGCTGCAAGTGAGGTCCATGCATTTTCATTGGAGCCGTTCCCTGTTGTTCATCGTCACCGGGCGGCTCCGTGCTGCCGGGCTTCTGGGACGGTGCAGCCTCCGGGGTGCTGTTCTCGTGGACTGCAGTGAGACTGGAGCTTCTGAAGGAGTTTGCAGGCTGCTGCGGGTTTCCTCTCCCTCTCCCCCACCTCGGTGAATAATTTTTGGGTAGTTTCAATTTATCTGTATTTGTATACATTATAAAATGACTGACAACACAATGTGCAAATAGGTTGGATAATATCATATGTGTGTTTTACTACTTTATAATTTAACTGAGGTAATCTACAATGTGCACTCAGAAATTGAGCTAAGCAGTGGTTGATATCTGCCTTTCAGTGTCCTATGTTGAGAAAACTAAAGATGATTACTTTAGTTTAAAGTGGTATTAATAAAAATAATTAATAATATTGGTGAATATTTGATGATGTTAATCCAGTAACATAAATAACGACAATAACAATAAGAAAGTACCTGTGATCCATGCCTCCTAATGGACATGCAGGGGTTTACAAAATGTGTACAGTACTACCACATTTCAAAACTTAAGAGCCTATCCTGGAAATTCCACAGTGTCAGGATCCACAGTAGGACCCCGGGGGTCTGAACCCCCACTATGTGGTCTTCATGCATGAATTACATGTTGTGAATAGAAAAGAAGAGGTGCTATACAAATCTTATTCTTCAGATCCTTTTTTATTATCTAGGAGAAAATGCTTTAATAAGTATTTTTACAAAATGAGCGAGGGAACACAAATACTAATACTTGGTAATATTAATAATAGCATAATAAAATAATTGACAACTATCCAGAGACACTAAATTCTTGAAATAGTTTAGCCTTCAACTTGAGATAAGTCAAGGCTATTTCCAGTTGGAGTACTTAATTATGCTTAAATATAAAACTCCAAAGAGTTCCACACTGTTTTATAGGTTAATTAATTTTCATTCTTTTAAAAATGTAGAAGACTGGAAAATATTTTCCCATATGTAAAATACCCTATAACTGAGTAAATCTGCTTGAGAACTTCTCTCCCCTGGACTTACCCAAGTAGACTCAAAAGATGACACAGTTTCTCAGCATGATCTTTCTTAATTCTCATCTTCATTTTCTTTGATTTTATCTCAGAAATAAACCTTGAATAATGGTGCCTGAGGACTTGTGACTCTTAGGCTTCAATTACCTCATGTTCAAACATTTGGTTTGTTTATTAAATAGTTAGTTATATCCATAAATATCTTTAGATCTTTTGGAATTCACTGGTGGCATACAATTAAAAGGGTTGCGGCTTTAGTTATCTATTGAAAGTATGACATGTCAGTTAGCTAGTACAAGTGAATTGATTATTAATTTATCTCTACATGCTTGATAGCTGAAGCATGTTCAGCTTCTTTCTATGCAAATCTGATTTTTTAAATTGCTTTTTAAATTTATTTTTATTTATTTTTTAGAGGCAGACTCAGAGAGCAAGCTGACAGATACGGGGAACGTTAGGGGTGGAATGATCAAGCTAAAAAGGGAAAGAACTCACGGACTTGGACAGCAGTGTGGTGATTGTGGAGGAAGAGGGTATACGGGAGATAAATGGTAGTGGAAAAACACAATAAAAATAAATTGCCTTTAAAAATATTTTTATCGAACTATAATTAATATACACCATTATATAGGTTTAGAGTTTAAAGTGTTGATTTAATACATTTATATATTGTAATATAGTAATGTGGTATGGTAATTGTAAAATAGCCAATACCTATATTATGTCACAATTATCAGTTTTTTATATTATGGGAAAAATGAAGATCTATTTTCTTAGTGGCTTTAAAGTATATAATATAGAACTACTGTCTCTAATTGTACAATAGACCCCCAGAACTTTCCACCTACTAATCCCAAGTGTGTATACCCTTAAAAACTATATCCCCAGTCAGAACCTACAGAAGATTATTCAGACTTGAAGAACTATTGGAACTACTTTTCCATTTATTTTTAGTTTGCTGAAGTTTATTTTTTCTTCTTAATCAGACCAGGCCATTTCAATACTGCGCTCAGCCTGGGTGTGGGGCCTCTCACCATATCCTACCCCTTTTTGATGAGTTCAGTTGATTAAAAAAAATAGTCATTAATGGCATCACTCAAAATGTTGATCAATTACACCTTTGTAGATATGAATACACATTAAAATTCCCTGTCAGACCTACGTGAAAAGAATTTCCCCCCAAAGATCTAACGCGCCTATGTGATTCTTATGTTAAATTGGACAAATGAGAGACACTTTCCTTTCTTTGTCTTGATGGTTAGAAAAGAGAGAGCTCCGGTATCATTTCTTCAAGGAAATTGACCCAAACATTCCCAGATTATGTGCATTTATTATATGATGTCACAGAATCATTTTGCTTCCTCTAGACACATAGTTCTTAAATGTTTAATGTTTCTGGAATGCACTATACTGTAAATTATAAAGACCCACATATATATAGTATATTTTATTGATTATGCTATTACAGTTGTGCCAATTTTTTTTTCCTCTATATTCCTCTCCACCATGTACCCTCCCTCCACCTTAACTGGCATTCCCCCACCTTAGTTCACATATCTACTTATATGTATCTATATATATGTATCTTCCCACATATATATTTTTATGTACCATTCACTTTCTAATGACAAAACACAGTCCTGGAAGAGAGGTGGCATTTAAAAATAGTACCAAGTGAACCCATTAAACAATTGTAGTATCAATTGCTTCCTTGGACTATTTTTCAAAGATATGATTCTTATTCTTCTCTATTTTCTACTTTTCTCATTGGCTATTTATAAAAAGTGATTGGAAAAAAAGATATTATCTCTCTTTTCTCAAAATTCTTATCTATCTATCTATCATCTATCTATAATCTACCTATCTAATCTATTATTTATCTACCTAAATATTGTTTTTCCATCTGCTATCATCTCTCTATGTATCTATCATCTATCATCATCTCCTTTCTATGTCACATGAATAAAATCATTTACTATGATTTTATGGCTATGATGTTAAAATTTTTAATGCTATGATGTTAAAACTTATTTATCAAGTCATTCTAATGTTTTCCAATTATTTTCTGTTTTTAAAGAAATGTTGCTGGTGAATTTCCATTTGATGAGTTTGTGTCTAGCTAAATTATTCTTTTGTCCAGATCAATGTGTAAAATCAGTAATGACTCAGATACTTCCAGTTTTTCACATTTTAATAGCCAAGATATTATTTATGAAGTTGAATTTACTTTTACTTAGTTGTGAACTGAGAGAAGTTGAATTTAAATTTTGTTCAAGTTTCTATTAATGTTGATATTATATAATGTCTGTATTAATGACCAGTAAGAAATTTAATCATAAGATGTGAGGTCCTACTCTAATTATATATGCTGTTTGAAATTTTTCTGTCTGCTGAACATCTTCTGTTTTTTTTTCTCCACATCTTTTTTTTTTTTGAGAACAGGTGATAAGCTCTCTTGATCTCTCTACATCCTTATAATACCCACCAACATTCTTGGTACCTGGTAGTTGCTCATCAAGCGTATTTGGAATCGAGAGAGAGGTCCCACCTCAGGCGTCTGGAGTTACCCAGCCCTTCTGCTCTCTCATAGTATTAGGGAAGTATATCATATATTACTGCAAATATTGCAGCATTCCTGTTGTGGCCCTCTTTCTATAAACATGTAAGAGTTTTCATTGATCATGACTAAGACTGGAGATATATGCATGTATCAGTGCCAGAGATTGCCTAGATATTGTCAGAAAAATGAAAGAAACAGATAATTGGACAGAGATTAACAGGGTGTCTCTAAAAACCTTCTCCCTACAACTTACTTTTATCCACTCAAATATGTGACCATTTTTTTTCAATATGTGCCCTTTCCCATATTGGAGACCCCAGACATTGTCACAAGTCCCAATATAATTTTGTATTTCATATTTCTAAAATTTTTGAAAAAAGTACAGATGGTTCCCCTATATGTGAAGACATCAGTCAGGAAAATTAGGCTATGAAAAGCTTAAAAAGTGGGTTGGTATTGTACATTTTGTGTATGTATCTGTATTTTATTTAAATTCTTGACCTTCCAATTTTTATGAAAACCACAAGGACTGCAAAGCAGTCAAGAGTTAAATTATATGGAAATTCACTTAAGATGATTTCCTACTTTTAAGCTTTTGCATCTCTTTTGAGTTGGTCGTGAGAAAGAGGATGTGGAAATTAGCTTTTGGATGGCATGGGATTGAGAAAGATCAGCTTAGTGAGCAACAGTCTGAAAAGCAAACGTCTGTCTGCCGGAACGTTTACACTAAGGGATGTGGTTTTTCCTAATCCTTTATCCTGAATGCACAATAATGCAATATCTACCAGGAAATTAGAGTTTTAAAATGACAGTTATAAATTATATTGATGGATAGTAGAAAAGATGATAAAAATTACATTTCTGAAAATTATTTTGCAAAGTGTCTTGATGAGGTTCTATAAAAGATGATTTGTGAATGGTAATTACAGTTGGGTGAATACACGGGTCCTGTGGTTCAGGACTGTTAGTGGACACAGCAAAGCACTTAACAAATTAAACATTGGGAGCTGCTGATGCTAAAGTAAACTTTAAGGTTCAACAGTCTGAGACTCAATGAATATGTTAAAATACTTATACTGTGTCATCAAGACATTCAGTGTGGATGCAGTAGTCAAAATTAAAGTTGCCCTGTTCAGAGAGATAACAAATTTATCAGTCACCATAAATACAATATAAATAAAATGAAATGTAAGGTAGTGTATGAAAGCTGGCATATGGTTTACACCTTCACCAATTTGTTAATTCTTGAAGGAAAACTAATGTTAGGGAGCATGAAATTTTAGTGATTGGTCTTTAAACTGATGATTCATTTGTTCAATAAATACTTTCATCAAAATTCACAAACCTGGCAATATTAGAATCATTTTTAATAAGATGAATAAAATGTTACCTTCCCTAATTATGTAGACATCCTGCAAAATCAACTTTATTAGATGCTACTGATTACTAATTGACTTTTTACAGACAATAACCTATTAACTCATCTTAATCCAAAAGTTTGACATTGTGGTTTAATAATAAAATTATACATATAGTTAGTATTTTATCTGTTTCTCATACTGTCAATTCCACAGGATTTGTGAACTGAATAAACTTTCAATTATATCATTATGTCATTTGCTCCATTTCCAAAATAAAGTATCTATTGGATAGAAACCATAATCTCCCACTTGATCTATCAGATACAACACAGTGATAAGAAAAACATTCATTTAGCACTTTTAAAGGTCCTGAAAGGATCTATACAGACTAAACAACAAAGTTGATTATTTGGCTGAGACATCAGTTTAATAAAGTTGCTCTTGCCCACTATATGTACACACACACACACACACACACACACACACACACACACACATGAAATTTATAAGCATAGGAATTTATGCATGCACACAGAAAAGATTCATGTATATTGCACATGCAATGGGGCAAGATTTCAGAATGAACTACAACAATTGGTCAGTTAATGACTATTTTACTGTTTCATCTTTAGTCCTGGAGCACCAATAAAAATAAGACAAATTTATGTTTATAGTGGTGAACTTCAAGTTATAAATTTCAGCAAGGTTATATAATTGATTGGTTACATATACCTTGGCGTCTCTGGGAGTTTAATTCTTTCTCCAATAAATTGAATCAAATAACTACTTCCTCCTTAGAAGATTTATGCCCATTGATAAAGAAACTACTCTGAGTTCATTTGCTTGCATTAAGCATGAGCTTCATAAACTTCTATTTCTCTCCTGCATGTGCTCTTCTCTGTGTGTCTAAGTCCTACTCTTACTTTAAAAATATCATCAGTCATTGGGTTCAAGTAGATCATATTTTTTTCAGTGAATATATTGGGGCAAATACATACATATCTTTTTCTACTATATTTATTTTAAAATGGATATTGTTCTTTCAGTTAAATTAAAGATCATTAGAAGTTTGAGGTTGTGTCTGTTACCTGTTTTTACTTCTAGAATTTACTAAGTGGCTGTGTCCTCTTGGGAGTTAATATATGACCTCTCTTCAAAATACTCATAAATAAGCTTGTGATGAAAAAAAAAAAGAAAAAAATCTCCATGTTTTCCAGAGTCTCATCTGCTTGCAAATGTGAATATTTTTTTAAAAAATCATCTTCAGGTCTAAGTGACTGTATAAATGAACTGTGTGACATGATATCTTTTTAAGAATTATGTTGTTAAAAAAAGAATTATGTTGTTGTTGTTTTTTATTCTTTTTGGAGGATCTTCTAAGGAAAGACCAAAGTTTCTTGGTCGTCATAGAGCTAATTCTACAAAACATTATTCCTACTTTTTTAGTAGCATTTAAGAGCGTGGAGAGTAGACCAGTTCTGTGGCATCCACAGAGGGTGTACCTGTGGCCAAGACGTGGTAATCCTCAAAGTTAGATGGCATGACATCACCTTTTACCTTTTTTTCAGAGTGATATTGTTTTTATTTTTCCCCTTATTTCTACTGCTGACATTGTTACAGATATCCTCATTCCCTGATCCCTTTGCTTACCTCCGCCTACCCCCTGCCCCCTCTTCTCTCTGGCTGATTCGGGGTCATGCATATAGATTCTTTGGCCAATCCCTTCACCTTCTTTCATCCAGTCCCTCCCTCCCCCATCTCTGACAGCTGTCAGTCTGTCCCATGTGTTCATGTCTTGGTTTCTATTATATTCATCAGTTTATATTTGTCAGTTTATATTCTATTATATTTGTCAGTCATGTTTCTGTTTCTGTTATATTTGTCAGTTCATTAGATTGCACATATAAGTGATATCATATGGTATTTGTCGTTCTATTAAAAATGCTCAACATCACTATTCATTACAGAGACGCAAATTAAAACCACAATGAGATACCACCTCACATCTGCCAGAATGGCTACCATCAATAAATCAACAAACAAGTGCTGGGGAGGATGTAGGCGGGCGGGAAAATGGAACCGAGTGCACTGTTGGTGGGAGTACAGATTGGTTTGGCCACTGTGGAGAACAGAGTGGAGTTTTCCCCCAAATTAATTGCACTTCTGGGAATATATCCCATGAGTCCTGAAATACCAATTTGAAAGAATATATGCTTCTTTTACCTTTCTTACCATTATGTCACCTGTTGATGTACACCTGTTGATTCAGGAGTGAATGGTTTGGAAGGCAAAAGTTTTATGAGGTCACTCAGCACTTTTAAATCTGAAATACTATACATTTTGATTAATTGAAGAATTTTCTTTTTACAATTATTTTGACATCATATGTTATGTCATTTTAATTTTCACACCCATAAAATCATGATATTCTATTCTAGTCTGTAGGCATGATGGATTACTTTGGTTACTTCTTAACACTGAACCAGGCTTCTATGTCTAGAACAAAACCCACTTGAATATTATGTATACTTCTTGTTTATACCTTGCTGATTTGATGTTATATTTTGTTGAGGAATTTTGTATCCAAGTTCATGAGAGATACCAATTTGTACTTCTCCTTCTTCTTCCTTTTATTCTTTATTATGGTTTCTGGTTTGGTATCACAGTAATACTAAATTTATAAAATAATTTGGGAAGTCTTCTTCCTGCTTTATTTTCTGGAATAAATTGTGTAAACTTGGTTTTTATTTTTTAAATTTTTGGTAAAATTTTCCAGTGAAACCATCTGGCGGTGGAACAGAGATTCTTGTTTTGTTTGTTTGTTTGTTTTTGTTTTCAGGACTTTTAAGTCACAAATTTAATATCTTTAGTCTGGTTGCTTCATTCATCTTTGTTGAGTTTTTATAGCTATGCCTTTCAAAAAATTGATCCATTTCTTCAGAGTTGTCAAATTTATGAACATGGTTTTGTTTGTACTATTGCCTTATATTCCATGAAATTTGCTGCAGAATCTGTTGTGGTATTCTCTACTTAATTTCTATAGTTGGTGATGTGTGTCTTCTTTCATGTTAACTTTGCCAGTTTGAGATACTTATTGACTTCACTGAATTTTTATAAATAAGTTATTGTTTTGTTGATTTTCTCAATTGTTTACCTATTTTAATATTTGTTGATTTCTCTTTATGAATTCCTCTTTCCCTCTTTTATTGCAGAAATTTTGCTAATTTTCTAGTTTCTTGCCTTCCACATAATTTTACTTTGAATTTACATTTTCATTTAGTTCTGTGTATTTAAAAATTGAGGCTTCTTTAATTGATGGATTATATAGATGTGTGTTTTTTAATATTTGAGTGACTGCATAATTTCCTGTTTTCTTTCTGTCAATTTTTAATTGACTTCATTGGTGTTAGAGAACATACATTATATGATTTTAAAGTTTTAAGCATTTGGAGTGTTTTATGAATCAATGTATAATCTGTGGTAGTATTTGTTACATGGATGCTTGAACAAATGTGTGTTTGCTCTAATTGCATGAAGTGTTGAGAAAAGTCACTTAAATCCTATTGGTTGTGTTGTTCTATTATTACTAGTTACAGTTGCTTTTCTGGTGTATTAGGTCCACGGTTCTCTTTACACTGCTTTCTGGAAATGAACCTCCTAATGAGATTGCAAAGTAGTGTTTTCTTTTTCTTCTACTTATTAGTGGAATTCTTCTAAAGTCCTCCTGGTTTTTTTCTTATTCTGCAATGGTTTGGTTTGATGTTTTGTTGTTTTATTTTGAAATTTGAAGATTCATAATTGTATATTGTATTACTTCTGTCATTAGTCATTTTGAAATAGTTCACATTAATTTTCATTAATTTTATTAATTTTCTTTGTGTTATGCATGTATGTTCTTTGGATAATCCCTTCACCTTTTTCATTAATTTTCTATAAATATTTGAAACCATCCTTATCATTTTTCAGAATGCTGTAAAAACTCATGAAAACATAGTTTAATTGATAAGAAAGTTAAAGAGAACTTTTAAGGAAACAAAGGGAAATATAAATGAGCATAATTATAGCAATTATTTTTTATTGAAAGACTAGTTGCTCTTTTAAAAAATATTGAATTTATTGGGGTGACATTGGTTAGTAAAATTATATAGAATTCAGGTGTACAATTCATAGTACATCATCTATCTATATATTGCATTGTATGTTTACCATAAGACTAGTTGCTTATAACCCATTTGATAATGCAATTAATTGAGATGGGCATTTATATGTAACACATTTTATCATTTTCCATGTAAAGCTATTTAATATAAGAAATAAAAGGCCAGGTTTCATAAATTCTTGATAAGCACATATTTACTAATTTAAGTGTCAACTATGTTAGCTTTTATTCAACCTTATTTATATATACCACAATCATATATATCTTTTTTGTTTTTAATTAAATTTATTGGGGTAACATTGGTCAATAATATGATGTAAGTTTAAAGCATACAATTCTATAGTACACCATTTTTATTCTCCATTGTATGCTCACCACCCATGTCTAGTCTTCTTCAGTAACCATACATTTGGTCCCCATCTTCCCTCCACCCTCTTCTCCTTTGGTAACCTTCATACTGTTGTCTGTGTCTCTGAGTTTGTTTGCTTTATGGTTTTTTTTTTTTTGTCTTAAATGCTTTCTCCCTTAATCTTTCCACAACTTTGTTAGATAATATAATTATTCCATTTTACAGATGAGAAACCTGAGGCTCATAGAATTTATTTTCATTTTATATTTTTAACTTTATTTTTTATTGTTGACATTATTGCAGATGTTCCCATTTTCCTTTCCTTTGCCCACCTCCACCCTGCCCTCACCCCCTCCTTCCCTCTGACCATCACCACACTGTTGTCTGTATCTACGTGTTATGCATGTATGTTCTTTGGATAATCCCTTTACCTTCTTTCATCCAGTAACTTCTGCCCCCTTCCCTATGACAGCTGTCAGCCTGTTTCATGTATACATATTTCTGTTTCTATCTTGTTTGTCAGTTTATTATGTTCATTAGATTCCAATATAAGTGAGATCATGTATAGTGACTTATTTCCCCTATCATAATGATCTCCAGGTCAATCCATGCTGAAGCAAAAGGTAAAACTTCCTCCTTTTTTATAGCTGCATAGTATTCCATCGTGTACATGTATCACAGCTTTTTTATCCACTCATCTACTGATGGGCACTTGGGCTGCTTTCAAATCTTGGCTTTTGTAAATAATGCTGCTATGAACATAGGAGCATATATATTCTTTTAAATCGGTGTTTTGGGATTCTTAGGATATATTCTCAGAAGTGGAATTGCTGGGTCAAAAGGCAGTTCCATTTTTAATTTTTTTGAGGAAACCTCATGCTGTTTTCTATAGTAGCTACACCAGTCTCCATTCCCACCGAGTGCACTACAGTTCTCTTTTCTCCACATCCTCACCAGCACTTATTTGTTGATTTTTCGGTAGCCATTTTGGCAGGTGTGAGGTGATATCTTACTGTGGTTTTAATTTGCATCTCTCTGATGATTAGAGACATTGAACATTTTTTCATATATATATTGGCCATCAGTATGTTCTCTTTGGAGAAGAGTCTATTCAGGTCCTTTACCCATGTTTTAATTGGATCGTTTGTCTTCCTGGTGTTGAGTTGTAAAAGTTCTCTTTATATTTTGGAAATTAACCCCATATCAGATATATCACTGGCATGTATGCCCTCCTATGCAGTGGACTCCCTTTTCATTTTTTTATTTTTATTTTTAGCTGTGCAGAAGCTTTTTAATTTGATGGAGTCTCATTTGTTTATTTTTTCTTTTGTTTCTCTTTGTTTAGAAGATATATTGGCAAAAACATTGCTACACATGATGCGTGCAATTTTACTGTCTAAGTTTTCTTCTGATATTTTTATGATTTTTCAATTAATATGTAAGTCTTTTATCCATTTTGGGTTTATTCTTTTGCATGGTGTAAGTTGGTGGTCTAGTTTCATATCCCGCATATGAGTGAAATCATATGGTCCTTTTTGATGTGACTAATTTCACTTTCTATAATATTCTTAAGATCCATCCATATTGTTGCAAATGGCAGGATTTCATCTTTTTAATGGCTGAATAATATTCCACTGTTTGTCATAATAAACCCAAAATTTATTGAGATTTCCTTTTTTTCTGGATTTTTTATTCTCATTGTGCTTCAGAGAGAATTATATACAGTAGCTTTTCAGGGACTGTTTTTTACATTAAAAATCTTTAGGGAAAAAAACTTTCTTACCAACATTTATGTTAAGTCAAGTTTCACTTTAAAAAGTCAGTTTTAGTCTGACTCCTACATTAATTTAGAGCACCTGTAACATTTTCCATTAAATAAGTAGAAAAACACTTTTAATATTTCAAAATCTCTTCTTACAATACTTTCTGTTCTACCAAGGTATATTCTTGACCCTCCTTTGTGGCTGCCCAAGAGCTCTCAGTGTACCGCCATGTTCTAGAACTTTCTTGACCTTCAGCACACCTCTCCAACTCTTACTTGTGCCCTTGCCAGAGGGCATGCTCCATTTTAGGTGTGTAGACAATCTGATAGTTAATCTGACCTGTTGTGTGACCAAATGGTGTATCTGAATTTTTTCTTTTTGCCTGACAAGTGAGATATTTTCACTTTAATTTGATGTCTCAGTATCAAACTAGAAGACTAATTTTATCTTAAGATTATTTAAAATAATTTCACATTTAAGAATGTTCTGAAGGGTTATATGTGATATTATAAATGATTATGTAACTATATTATAAGGTCTGTGTACTTTCCTAAACTCCTTTCTTCAGCCAACACACATTAATGTAGCTCATATTAAATCCAAGGCACTGTGCTAGGCATAGGTATGAATGAATGAGTGAATGAATGAATGAATGAATGAATAGCAAACTTCAGTCATGAACTTTTAGAGTCTAGTAAAGTCAACACTGCATGAATCTGCAGAAGAAAATGTTATATTATAATGAATGCTTATTTATTTGATTTAAATAACTTGTAAAATTGATTTAAACTAAAACTTTTATTTAAGATCATCTACTGAAAAGAAACAATCAAGTTAAGTAGAATCTAAGCTTTTTGTTCATCTTTAAATGTTCTCTTAGTACATTTAATAGAAAATAATGGATTAATTAATATTTGAAAAATTAATAAATGACTGAATGTATTGTGATCTGCAAAAAATTTTATACTGATATCAGATATGTATATATATGTTTACACACATACAGACATTCCATATATAGTAAACATATGACATATGTGTATAACAAAACTAAATAAACCTGATTTATTTTAACTCAATAGAAGACTTAAAAATGATTTAAAAAAATTTCAATTAGAGTTGACATGCAATATTATTTTAGTTTCAGGTGTACAGCATAGCGATTAAACATTCATATAATGTGCAAAGCGATTCTCCTGATAATTTGAATATCCACTTGGCACCATACATAGTTATTATAATAATATTGACTGCATTTCTTGTGTTTTATTTTACACCTCATAAGTATTTTGTAACTGCCAATTTGTACTTCTTACCACCTTCACCTTTTCACCCTCCCTCCAGTCCCCTCCCATTTGGTGACTGTTTGTTCTCTGTATCTGTGAGTTTGTTTCTGTTTTGTTTTAAGACCTTTTTATAAACAGTTTAACTCCACATTTCTTGCCTAAATTTTATGAATAAATAAAATAGTAAAAGAGGTATCTTGAATGATTCAAAAGAGAAAGTCTAAGGGGAATCTTTCTGAAATAATAACACCATTTTATTATTATGAAGCTTGTCACTTGACCTTGTCACTAAAACAACTTTCTAAATTAGGGATTACATGTATATTTCAAGATGAACAAAGAGGACACATCTATATTCTCTTCCTTATGTGACTGCTTAAATCATACTACGTGAATGACAAAAACATGGCATAATAAACTCACTGTGACCCTGCAAACTGGTAGAACCATCAGCATACAGAATATTTCAAGAAATTTTTGAATTAAAGAAAGTCAATGTATCAGTCTGACTGCCAAAGGAGAGTTGAGTAAGCCATATATATATATATGTATATATATATATATATTCAGAGGGTGTACAGCAGGGAGCTGACCCCTAGCACAATAACACAGAACCCTGGCCTCTGAAATTGCAAGGTCAGAGTAAAATGTGCTGTGAAAAACAGGAGATGAGGTCACTTCAGTGTGTATATATAGAACTGTCAACACTTCCACTTCCCTATTTTAACTCTATAAGCAATATACTGCCAGCAAAGCATTCACACGTCACATTTTCACCCCAGACAGCAAACTGCAGGCTTGTTAACTGAGATATTTATTAACCACTGTTTCTGGGACAAACTCTGGGGAAGATAGAGTGGGTATTGATGACTAAGATTCAAGCCACCATCTGGAATATGAGGTAGCCTCAACAAACACTCTGGTCCAAAAATGGCTTAGTTCACATGTACAGAGTCATCAACCAGGCTTCCTATTGTCTCACCTTAAAATATAAGTGAAATATCCAGTATAAACATGCTTGATGACATGTTTAACATAAAATTCAAGTTGAAAAAACAAAGTTGTTCATAGAGAAAATAAAGGAGCAGACCTTCTAATTTGTATATTCAGAGCTATTCAGGAAGGTATATCCTTATTAGAGGTCTGGATTGTAAGAATAAGAAACAACTAGAAAATGATAAGGAATTAAAAAATTATAATCATTAAAAAATTTAAAAAGAACTTGGAAAATATAATTTTCAAAATGTAACTCATGAATGCAATGTTCAGGATATCTGAAAAAAAAATTAGGAGAGAAACCAATTCAAGGCATCCAATGTCAGACTAATAGGATTAAAACAAGAATATAAAGGAAATTGTCAAAGAAATGACAGAAGAGTTTCCTCAAAGATCCATGGATATTCTAAGAGAAAGAACATAATGAGTATCAGATGACATGAAAAAAAGACCACCCACCACATACCCAGCACTGGGGACATTTAGAACTACAGAGACAAAGAAAACATAAAAATGAGATCTTAATAGGAAATTAAGAGCAAACTGGTTGGTGTTTTAACTTCTCACAGAAATATTGGGTGAATGCACACAATGCAACAATTTAATTAACATATTTTCAGGAAATGGTTCTGATACCTTCTAAAATATGAACAGTGGAGGGTCCAAAGCCATTTTATATTTGGAAATATTTAAGGAGTCATACTGTGTAGTGTGTGTACACCCCCATCCCAGCAGATATTGAAGACATATGAAGATATGACTTCAGGTTATTCTCCAGTAAGACAAGTAGGTACCAAACCAAGCAAAAGAAAGACCAGGATCTAAAATTACCAGTTCCCACTCATATGGTGAAACATAGCACATCTCAGGTGTCAGGTTTAAAAAGATATATGGGCAGAGAGTGGATTCCAGAGACCACTGTGTCAGAAGAAATTAAGTATATGAAAAAGTGAAGAATGAAAAGACACTCTGATGAGAGAAAATCATGTCAGTTTGAAAATCAAGGAACATTTAAGAAACTTTTTCAGGGGAAGAAATGTTATCCTAGGAGACCATTTAATGATTATTTTAAACTGTGAACAATACTTATACATAATGCATTTTCACTAATTAGAATCAAAGGGCAGATAAAACGAAAAAATGAGGTTTTAGGTTGCAGTGTAAATGTGACCAAACTCAACATTGTAAAAGTACTGAAGATAAAGTCAAAGCAGAGAGCAGAGGTGATCATATGTTATGGACACTCACATTGTTTTACAAAATGATGAATCAAGATGGAGACTTCATTTGACAGGAAAAAAAAAAAAAACCCACCCAGAAGTAGTTTACACATGTACCATTAAAATGAGCAAAGTAATCAATAGGCGTTACATATACTATCAGTGGACAGGTGGGAATTGTGAATAAATGAGATTATATACAATGATAAATCAGTAATGTTTGAAGCAGATAATCAAGAAATAGTAGTCTCTTGATTATTTAGAAAGATAGAG
Organism: Tonatia bakeri; assembly: GCA_004024845.1. Taxonomy (NCBI): domain Eukaryota; kingdom Metazoa; phylum Chordata; class Mammalia; order Chiroptera; family Phyllostomidae; genus Tonatia; species Tonatia bakeri. The sequence continues at coordinate 117,606 of PVIA01003324.1, forward strand.
ACAACCTCAAGAAAAAAACCTAAAATAGGAAGGATTATAAGTGTTATGTATTTGAAGATTGAGATGTAGGTAAACACAGCTGGCCTCCTTGAACAACCACAGGAAAGATTATAACTAGGATACAAAACAGCTATCACTCAGAATCATCAGAAAATTGAGCTGTATGGAAGTCCAACAACCAAGGAATTAAAGAAGTCACATTAATTCATACAGGTAGGAGGGGTGCAGTCATGGAGATGCAGATACACAGCACAGGTGGTCCCAAACCCATGTGTGGTGGATTAAAATCAGGAGAAATATCTTGGGAATGAGGCATCCCAGCCCCACACAAGGCCCCCCAGCTCAAAGTTTCAGCACCAGGATGATAAGTCCCCTAACTTCTGGCTATAGAAACCAGTGGCGGTTGGAGAGGTAGAAGAAACTGCAGGACAGATAATGTGCTTCCTTGAAAAGGTGAATCAGAAGGAGTTCTTCATTGCCAAGCTATTATTATATGAAATATTAAATGGATTTATTTAAGAAAAAGAAGAAGTTCAAAACTATGAACATTAAAATGGCAATAAATTCACAACTATCAATAATAGAATCTAAAAAACCAAATTGATCAAACAAGCAGAACAGAAACAGAATCATAGATATTGAGATCATTTGGATAGTTACCAGTTGGGAGGTGGAAGGAGGAGAATGGGGGGACAGGTGCAAGGGTTAGGAAGTACAAACTGGTAGTTACAGAATAGGGAGGTGAATGTTAAGAACAGTATAGGAAATGGAGTAGCCAAAGAACTTGTATGGGTGACCCATGTACATGAACTAAGGGGAGGATTGGTGGGGACTGGATGGAGGGGGCAAAGGGAGAAAAGTTGGGACAATTGTAATAGCATAATTAATAAAATGTATTTATAAAATAACCATTATGTATTTGATAAGAGAGTTGTGTTGGGTTATACTGGGGGTGAGTTTCATGGTTATGCAGTAAACAAGTCTGGTTTATTAGTAATCCTTTAATATAATTTTAGTTTTAAGCCATATATTATTTTCAAGATATTTTAATTTATAAGTTCAAGAAGGATGGTAGTGAAAATATGATTTTTATTTTGTAGATAAAAACCTATGAAGATATTCTAATAAAATATCAATAAGTGAAAAAAATGGAAAATCCTTTCCCATATTGACTTTTGTCAGAGGTTAGGCTGGAGAATTTGAGAGGAAAACTAGTCAACATAACTTTCTTTGCATGTGGAATGGTGATTGTTCCCATTTAAAAATAAATGTTCTTTCCTCCTCACAGAGATTGAAATGGTTACTGTTTTCCCTTTTATGTTGGAATGGAGGAACAATTGGCTATAGACAAGAGTCTACTATTCATTTTAAGTGCCCAATAAAAGTCTAGTATAGATACTTGAAGTGCCAGACACAGGAAAGGAAATTAGAAACTAGGAAATATTGAAACACAGGTTTGAGGTTATTTGAACTAATAACAACATTTATTACTAATGAGACTGAAGATATGATTAGACGTTGTTTGTGAGAAAACACAGCATCTCTTGGCAACCACTGATTTTATTTCACAAAAGCATACCTTCACTTTCCCACACATAGTTTATCTGACTATGGGACTCAGATGGTGGAATATTGAAGCATTGTTACTTATTGTAATCAAGTTCATGTGTAATTTTGAAAAATCTTTACTGTATTTTTTTACACTAACTTTTAGTCCCCTTATGCCTCCCTCCCCCCAGCAATCACCACACTGTTGTCCATATCCATGAGTCTTTTTTCCAAATTTTCTCTTTAAAAAATTGTAAGATTACACTGTGTTGAAAGAAACTTTCTAAAAACAAAACTTATGTTAAGAATGGGAAAATTTCTCTGGATTCTAAAATAATTTTTATTGATAATCTAACGTGGAAAATTTTACAATACTTTAAATATGGGGGGGTTGTAAAGTCAGTCACTATTTCTTATTTTAATAGCACAGTACTCAGATTTAGTACTATTGGTAGAGGAAACTTCAGCACCATGTAATTCATATGGATATCATTTTTTCTGAGTATATTTGCAATAAATACAACTTTTATAAAAGGAGGAATGATAAAAAATGTACAAATTATTAGATCTGTTCTCCTTTCTTGGACCAGATTGGATAACTGGTTATATATGCAATTATCATAAACTTCTAAATGTAAAACTGAAGGTTGGTCATCAAAGGATGAAGTATAAATGAACTTCATAATTTTTTAAGTTAAAGTATCATACACAATCCTTTATATAAAAATCAACTAACCAAAAACCACAATGTTCAAACTAAAGAGGATAAACATTGAGATATCTGACCAATATTTATAGATGAATTAAATATATTATTTTTATATTTTAATAATTAAAAGTTATATTTTATTTTTATTTTTATGAAAGTGAAAATGGCACAGAGAAAATTAAAAGATCCTGTGATCACTCCTTACCTTATCAGGAATTAATCACTGCTATCAGTTTTGTGCACAAATGTCCAGATATTTTTTCATCATTACAGTAAAATATATTATAATTATATTTCTAGCATATGTGTTCTTTTATAACTTTAGTTTTTCCACATATGAATATTGTACACCATGGGTTTCTTTTCAATATGCATGGCCATTAGATAATCTTCAACTGCTTTCAAAATTATAACAGTTTTTCTTAAATGTAAGGAGTTTTCAAGATTAATCTAAACAGTATTAGTATGTGGTTAAAAATATGATAGAGACTGTTTAAATGTACTTCTGTTCTTTGAAATCATAAGAAAACAGAATATGGGTAAAATATTAATGATGCTAACAAGAGATATCACAAATAATAATGGCATTTAAAGGAATATTTTGAAGATTGCTGAAGTCAATCTACAGAGATTGCTATGGAATTTTGAAGAGTGGCTAGTGTTATATGTCTTAAAAAACAAAGTAACTTTCTCTTATTAAAATGTTAGTTTGTTAACTATCACATAACCTATACAGAATGCCAATGTCTACATATGGAGTTTTTAAACTGTAATCACCTTCTCACATTGCCTCTGGTTCCAGAAAGTTTGGTGAGTATGATGACTATTCTGGAGTCTCTGTAAGTTTCTAAAAGTTCTAGGACTTCTGGCCAAGATGGAGGCATAGGTAGACACACTGTGCCTTCTCACACAACCAAAATAAGGACAGCAACAAATCTAAAAACAAAAAACAACCAGAACTTACAGAAAATCAAACTGTATGGAAGTCCAACACCCACAGAGTTAAAGTAGACATTCATCCAAACGGACAGTAGGAGTGGAGTCGGGTAGCCAGGCAGAGAGGGATCGAGGCAAAGTGGTGGCTGGCAGACCGAGGGAGGTGGTGGATTGTGGAGGGGCATGGTGCACAAGGTGGCTGGCAGACATGGCAGTCCCGCATTTGTGCGCAGATAAACCAGGCGAAACTGGGGAGCGAGACAGACTGCACAACCCAGGGACCCAGCGTGAGGAAATAAAGCCTCAAATCACCAATTGCAAACACCTGTGGGGGCAGAGGTGCCAGGAGAAACTCCCAGACTCACAGGAGAGTTAACTGGAGAGACCCACAGGATCCTAGAATGCACACAAACTCACCCACACAGGAATCAGCACCAGAAGGGCCAAGTTTGCTTAGGGGAAGTGAAGGAAGTGACTGACATTCTGCAGATAGTAGAACAAGTGCCATTGCTCCCTCTCAGACCCCTCCCCACATACAGCATCACAACCCAGTGACTGGGTTGCTCCTCCTGGGTGAACACCTAAGACTCTGCCCCTCACTACATAACAGGTGCATCAAGACAAAAAAAATGGCCCAAATGAAAGAAGAGTTCAAATACAACTAAGTGATGAGGAGATAGCCAACCTATTAGATACACACTTCAAATACACTGGTAATCAGGATGTTCACAGAACTGTTTGAATTTGGTCACAAATTAGATTTAAAAAATGAAGGCTATGCTAAGTGAAATAAAGGAAAATGTACAGAGAATCAATAGTGATGGGAAGGAAACTGGAACTCAAATCAATGGAGTGGACCAGAAGGAAGAAAGAAACATACAATCAGAAAATAATGAAGAAATAAGAATTCAAAAAAAGAAAAGAGAGGCTTAGGAACCTCCAGGACATCTTTAAATGTTCCAACATTCAAATTATAGGGGTACCAGCAGGAGAAGAGGAAGAGCAACAAGTGGAAAAATTATTTGAACAAATAATAAAAGAGAACCTCCACATTCCAGAAAAGGAAATAGACTTCTAGGAAGTCCAGGAAGCTCAGAGAGTCCCAAAGAAGTTGGACCCAAGGAGGAACACACCAAGGCACATCATAATTACATTCGCCAAGATTAAAAATGAGAGAATCTTAAAAGTGACAAGACGAAAGGAGATAGTTACCTACAAAGGTGTTCCCATCAGATTGTCAGCTGATTTCTCAAAAGAGACATTGCAGGCAAGAAGGGTCTGGAAAGAAGTATTCTAAGCCATGCAAGGCAAGGACCTACATCCAAGATTGCTCTATCCAGCAAAGCTTTTATTTAGAATGGAAGGGCAGATAAAGTGCTTCTCAGATAAGGCCAAATTAAAGGAGTTCATCATTACCAAGTCCTTATTATATGAAATGTTAAAGAGACTTATCTAAGAAAAAGAAGATAAAAAACATGTACAGTAAAATGACAGTAAACTCACAATGATTAACAATCACACCTAAAACAAAAGCAAAAACAAACTAAGCAAACAACTAGAACAGGAATAGAACCACAGAAATGGAGATTACATGGAGGGTTAGCAACAGGGGAGTGGGAGGAAGAGAGAGGGGAAAAGGTACAGAGAATAAGTAGAATAGATGGTAGGTAGAAAATAGACTGGGGGAGGGTAAGAATAGTATGGGAGATGTAGTAGCCAAAGAACTTGTAAGTATGACACATGGACATGATCTAAAGGGAAGGAATGTGGGTGGGAGGGAGTGTGCAGGGTGGAAAGGAGTGAAGGGGGAAAAATGGAACAACTGTTATAGCATAATCAATAAAATATATTAAAAGATAGTTCTAAAAGTTCTAAAATATTATTATAACATAATTTCCCCAATCATCACTCCTATAGGGTGGCAGATGGATTACTTATTTTCTGTGAATTAATAAGTATTTTTGTATTTAATAAAAAAGGGGATAGAGAATATGCTTCTCATTGTTTTATTTCCCAGGGCACCCAGCATATGATGACGTATTACCTATTGAATTAACTTGATAATGAAAATAAAAACAAGTTAAAAGTTGAAATGATCAGATGCTCAGTAGTTCTGGTACAAGGGATAGCACATGGTACCATGGAGTGTGTAGATGGAAAGAGTAACATTTGTGAAAGAAGGGATTGGAGAGAAAAAACGAAGGTAAGGAATGTATTCTGGATAAGAAAGAAGACAAGTGCCCTAAAAGTGGCTTGAGACTTCCAGTCAAGATGGCAGCATAGGTAAACATGGCTTGCCCCTTCCCATAACCACATCAAAATTACAACTAAACTATAGAACAACCATCATTGAGAACTGCTAGAAATTGAGCTGAACAGAAGTCCTATACCTATAGAATTAAAGAAGAAGCCACATCGAGACTGATAGGAGGGGTGGAAAAGTGAAACAGCTGCTCCCTCACACATGAGTGGCCGGGAAAAATCTGGAGGGATATCTTGGGAGTGAGGGGTCCAAGCCCCACAACAGGTGCCCCCACCCAAGGTTCCAGTGCCAAGAAGATAAGTTCCCATAACTTCTGGCTGTAAAAACCAGTGTGGATTGAGGATGAGGAAGACAGAAATTTCTGGAGTCCCCGGCAGTTCTTCTTAAAGGGCCCATGCACAGACTTACTCAGACTCACTCCCTCTGAGCTCCAGCATGGGGGCAGCAGTTTTGAAAACATCAGAGACATACGAGGAGGAACTAAATTGTCTAGCATCAGGGTGAGAGTTGGGGCAGGGAAACTTTCTCCCAGACAGAAAGGTGGGCAGAGGCCACTGTTTTATTTCTGTGTCTTCCCCCACATAGCTAGCCTGAGACTCCATAAACCTGGTTCACATGTTTGCCCTACCCTGGTAATTCCCGAGGCCCTGCTCCACTTAACTTTCAGTCCAAATTAAGCTATTTCTACTGGCTTTTCCATATGAATTGCTTCTCCTGGCTCATGCTACATATTTTCCTAAATTTTCTCAAACAAGCAGCATCGGGACTCAGCAAGCATTATACTTCTTGCTAAGTGGCACCAGGGCTGGCAATAGCACCAGGTAGACTTGGTTCACAGTTTGGCCTCACCTGGGCACCTCAAAGCCCAGTACAAGTAGCAGCCATCAGCAGATTATTTTGTAGCTTATGCCTGGTGGCTCCAGAGAGAACACAGTCAGTAGCTGACCTTGGCTATGCCAACAGCAGTCAAGACTCAACTACTAGAGGAGAATATACACAACCCACATGGTGGGCACACATCGGGTATCCAGCTTGGATGATATAGGAGGCTGTGCCACTGGACCCTGTAGGACACCTACTGTATTAGGCCACTCTCCCAAGCCTGGAAGACATAGCAACTCTATTTAATACACCAGTGCAAACAAAGGGAGGCTACCAAAATAAGGAGACAAAGAAATATGGCCCAAATGAAAAAACAGAACAAATCTCCAGAAAAACTAAAGAAAGTGGTTACATGCACATTGCTACATGCAGAGTTCAAAACAATGGTTATAAGGATGTTCAGTGGGCTTAGTGAGGTTCTCAACAGAGATAGAAAATCTAACAAGAAATGAAGGATACACTAATTGAAATAAAGGATAATCTATAGTGGATCAAATCAGTGCTTTGGAATACAAGGAAGCAAAAACACCCAGTCAAAACAGCAAGAAGAAAAAGAATCCAAAAAAATATGAGGTTAGTGTAAGGAACCTCTAGGACAACTTCAAGTGTACCACCATTGGCTTTATGCAGGTGCCAGAAGAAGAAAGAAGGTAAGAAATTGAAAACCAAATTGAAAAATAATGACAGAAAACTTCCCTAACTTGGTGAAGGCAATAGACACACAAGTACAGGAACCATGGAGTCCCAAACAGGATGAACCTAAAGAGGCCAACACTAATATACATCATAATTAAAATGTCAAAGGTTAAAGACAAAGAGAGAACCTTAAAAGCAGCAAGAGAAAAGCAGTTATTTACCTACAAAGGAGCTCCCATAAGACTGTCAGCTGATTTCTCAAAAGAAACTTTGCAGGTAGAAGCAATTGGCAAGAAATATTCAAAGTGATGAAAAGCAATGACCTACAAATAAGATTACTCTACTCAGTAAAGCTATCATTTAGAATGAAAGGACAGATAAGGAACTTCCCAGACAAGAAAAAACTAAAGGAGTTCATCACCACCAAACCAGTATTATATGAAATGTTAAGAGGTCTTCTTTAAGAAGAAGATAAAAAATATGAACTCTAAAATGGCAATAAATACATATCTATCAACAATTGAATCTAAAAATAATAAACAAGTAGAAGAAAAGGAGAATCATTGACACTGAGAAAGTTTTGATAGTTGCCATATGTGGTGGGGGGGCCAGAGGGAATGGGCAAAAAAGGTGAATGGATTAAGAAGTACAAATTGGTTGTTACAGAAGAGTCATGATGATGTAAAGTATAGCATAGCAAATACAGTAGCCAAAGAACATATATACATCAGCCATGGACAATGGCAACAGTGTGGGGATTGCCTGAAGGAGTGGGGGGACTAGGTGTAGTGGAGAAAAGGGGGAAAATCACAACATAAAGAATATGATATAATTTAAATTAAAACATAAAAATAATGATATACATAAAAAAAGAAATGACAATGCCAGTACATGTGGTCTAAGAGAATACTGAACCAAAATTGTCCACCACTCATTGTAGAGAAAGAAAAATTTACCTCCTGTGTTTATTCATTCATTTGTCAAATAAGTGTTCAGTGCCTACTAGTATAAGACAAGCTCTGAAATTTAGTTACTTAACTAAGATTTGAAGAAGATAACTGAGTTGGCCATGGACAATGAAGGAAAGCATTCCAGGTAGAGGAAACTATTAGAGTAGGGAGCCCAAAAGGAGAATGTGCCTGGATGGTGAGGAGCAGCCCAGGGGCCAGTGTTGATGGAGTGGGAGCAGCAGAAAACAAGGTCAGGAAATTAACAACTGCATCATATAAGGCATTTTATGCCATTGTATGAGCTTTTCTTTTACTGGGAAGGCACTGTCAGCTTCAGCTCTGCATCTGGGTCTTGGTCAGGATCTACATTTAGATCTGATCTGTTGGATTGGCCAAAATGTCCATTTAGTTTTTCTATAAAATAAAGGACATATTTTTCATTTTTATCATTAACTGAACTTTATTGATTTGGATATTTTGAGTACATTGGCCATCCCCCACTATTGGCTTCTGGTGGCTAGAGGCCAGGGGTGCTGCTAAACATCTTCCAATGCATAAGGCAGAGCCCCACAGTAAGTAATTATTGGGCCAAAATGTCAATAGTACCAAGAAACTTTGCAAACCACCTTTGACACACATTCGATCAGTCACAGCACAAATCTCTATATACTGCACAAATCTTAGTTTTGCATTTCAGTTGTGCTTTTACTTTTTTTTGAAATAATACAGCATAATACACCAAAAATATTGCATGTCTTCTTCCATCTTCAATATTAAAATGGCTGCACAAAAATTCACTAATTTTGATTTTTTTAAATACTTGCTAATATGATAGCAGTCATTGATACAATCTAACAAAATTTTTTCAAATGAAGTTAAAGAGAACTAAGCACTAGCTCCATCACATAGAAAAAAGTAAATGAATTTTTAGTTTTTTAGTCATCCCAATTATCTGTATGTTGAGTTATGGATGTCATATAAAGCTGTGAGACTGGAAGAGAAAAGTTGAGTGTAGACAGAAGAGAAGACAACCACATTCTGGAGTTGAGGCATACCAACATTACGACATCAGTGATAAGGGGTAAAACTAAAAAAAAAGGACAAAATGAATAATTAGTGGAAAGAAGGATGAAGGAGTCAGGATGTGACCAGAAAAACAGAACCTTAGGATGTGTCTAGAACATGGAATTGATTATAGGGATTTGTTTTTACGTAACCATGGGAGATGGTTAAAGAGTTTACACATGGCTGTTGCTACTGCGTCTGATGCTGGACCTGTCCTAGGAGTGAGAAGCTGAAGAAGCAGATCTGGAAAGGGACAGAGGAGTTACAGGCTTGCTTTCCTTGAGCCCCACACCAAAAAGGTACACTGGCAGGTCAGTGACAGCAGTGACTTATGCCCCGACACCAACATTCTGAACGTAAAAAGGATATGACTGCTGTTTTGTGTGTTACTTCCAAGTCTGACGACAAATATCTCTTGTGGCCCCATCTGACAGTACTGTTAAAGGAAGGGTATTTCAAGAAATATAGTTCCAGCTTAGTTAAATTAAAAATACAATCAATCACCAAGAGAAACTAAGAAACTGTGGGGACCTGGAAACTAAGCAAAGGTAAATTAGGTGATTCAAGGAAGTGAAAATGACCAATATTCTGCTGATAAGTAAGATGATGATTTGAGTAGTTGTCTTCATTTTTTCAATGTAGAGGACATTGTTAAGGTGGATTACAACAGGGTCAATGAAATTGTATAAGAAAGGGTGGAAAAATACAGAACAAAGTGGATTTGAAAGCAAATGGGAGGAAAGGAATAAGGAACAGAAGTAGACACAAAACCATACAAAAGTTTTGGCACACACACATAAACACACACACACATACAGTAAGGAAATTCAATAATAATTAACCAGGAAAAAGCAATGAGACATGTCTTAAAGAAAGGAGAAATGGCAAAATTTTAAAAGTTGATGGGAATAAACCATAAAGATAGCTAGATAGATTAGATAAATGATGGGTAGATAATAGATAGATAGTTGATATGTTAGGAGAATTGCAGGATATCTTCTAGCTGGTAGGAAGGGACATGATCTGGTGCACAAATGGTGGCGTGGGCTTTCTAAAGAAGCATGGCCACCTTTTCTATAACAAGTGGGGAGGCAGAATGCAGGAGAGGCAGACCAAAGAGTGGATAGGTTCCTGGTTGTATGATTGGTATTTCATCTGATAGCTGTAAATTGAAGCAGGAAGCAAAGACATCAACTAGAAGGGAGGATGGAGAGAGGATGTTGGGGATTTGGAGAGAGTGTAAGAGGTAAAGTACTCATCTAGGGATCAGGAGAACGAATAGACCCAGGATTTTAGCACCATTTCCTAGCAGCTAGAATAACCCAGAAAAGGTTCATTGCTGTAATATACAAAATAAGTACTTCTATATTAGTGCTGTTTTTGAATACAGGGAAAAGCAGTGTAATTTTGCAGCAAATTTTCATTTCTTCAAACACTCTTCTACTAAGTTATGCCAGCAGCAAAACACCATGCTAGGTAGTCAGAAGCCAGCTCCCCTGGAAGTTATTTACATTGAGCTCTGTATAGCAGTAGTTCCAATTTAATAATCTGCCCATAATCAAACTTATAACCTAAATTTGAAAGTCTTTCAAAAACACTTAGTAAGGTGGAAATGTAAGTGCCTCCTAATTAAAACTGTATAGGGAGATTAATGCACCTCATCAAATAATTTTTTTTTTAGAGTAAGTGCAAACCAGAGCCTTAGTCCCCTGATTGTCCTGTTCTGTGGCCTCTTTATTGCTGTTCCCAGGCTTGCATACTTGGGCTTTTACATATTCATTAAGCAGCCTGCAAAGACAAGCACTTCAACCCATAATGAGTGCATAAGGGGATGAATCAATTTTTGGCACCAAACACCACCACAGCCATATGCAGTTCATTTTATTTTAATTTTTTGTATTTCTCTATCCCACCCACTAAATTTTATTTTCTCTGCCAAGTTACACCCCTATGCTTGGTTTAGAAACAAGACACAATATTACATTTCTGTATTCACACTTAAAACACAAAGTAATAACATTTGTTTCTGATCTCTCTTCAATTTTAATTTTAGGAGGAAATGATTTAAACATGGGGAAGCCCTGAAAAAATAAGGTAATAGAATGACTCAAATGGCTGCGTCGCAGTGTCACACTATTTGGGAGGGAAACAAAGGTATATTCAAGATCTTGTTTTTGCTACTGCCTCTGTTCTGCCAGCTTCAGTGTCTTGACTATAAAATGCTTTAAGACAATCCTTTTGGGGGAGCTGTAAGGAAAGGGCAGGAGCAGGAAGAGCTCAGTACACAGGTGCACTGACCCCAGCAGTGAAGATGGGGGGCTGGAAGGGGTGGTGTCAGTTCAGATATTAGAACATTTTATTTTGTGGATACCTCTCCAGAAAGTACATTAGACAGGGAATCCAGATGATTTCCCTGGAAAGTTTAGTGTGCTCAGAAATTTCCCATGGAATCTATCAAAGTTGTACAATCAGAGCCTTTCGAAGCCAAATTAAATGCCACTGTCAGTCCTTGAGCCACAAGGTAACTCATAATTCCACAAAATTGAATGGAAGTCTCTTGTCTTCTGAGTGATGCCTTTTGCATTAATCTACTTTTTATTTGTAAGTATGTGACCAACATTCTAATATTTTACTTAAAGCTATAAAAGTTAGGATAGACCTAAAAGGATGAATTCAAATCTTAATTAATTCCATAATCCTCTCATTTATTTTTTCTCATTATGAGCTTTCTGTCTCATTTCCTTTACCATATGCAATGCTCAGCATGAGATACATCATCACACACATTTATTTTTAGGTTCCTTTACCTTTCAAGGGAGTGATTGCTGAACATACCTTCAAAGTAATAATTTTCTCAAAAATATTAGTGCTGGTGCTCACTGACTGCTTGATAAAAGTCATCCGAACAAGTGATAACACCAGGGCTGAACATCCTTCTCTTCTGAAGGCTAAAACCTCAAGGGAGCTAACACGTAATAAAAGGACTAATAGCAAACATAAATAAAAAACCCTCTGTAAGAAGGACTAGACTTTCTGAAGTGTACTTTTGAAGTGTGTGAAAGGGCCAGTTTTCAAAAGTTCCGAAAGTTAACTGATGCTTATGAAGGAACCAAAGAACCAGCAGAGTTTGGTGAAGACTCTAATCTCACTTTTGTTTTTTGTTTTTGTTTCTCTATGAGCTGCCATTCCACTGACTCCATGCTCTTTCCTAATCCTGAAATAATTACATTTGTACAGAGAAATCATGGGTAATGCAGAGGCATATCATGGATGAAAACTGAAGTGGCAATCCTTATTATCATGACTCTAATATTAAAAAAGAAAGAAAGAAGAAAGAAAGAAAGAAAGAAAGAAAGAAAGAAAGAAAGAAAGAAAGAAAGAAAGAGAAAGAAAAGGAAAGGAAGAAAAGGAAAGAAAGAAAAGGAAGAAAGAAAGAAAGAAAGAAAGAAAGAAAGAAAGAAAGAAAGAAAGAAAGAAAGAAAGAAAAGGAAAGAAAGAGGGAGAAAAGGAAGAAAAGGAAAGAAAGAAGGAGAGAGGAAGGGAGGAAGAGAGGGAGGGAGGAAAGAAGGAAGGAAGGAAGGAAGGAAGGAAGGAAGGAAGGAAGGAAGGAAGGAAGGAAGAAAACAAGCTTTTTCTCTTATCTACTCAACATTTCTTGGCATTAAGTATCCATGCCTGCTCAGGGACGAATTAGAAGACATTTTCCTTAACTGACGGAGATCACATCTCTAATGAAGAAAGATGATTCCCCCACCTCCAAAAGACATCTATAATTGTTCATTAATGTGGGGTATAATTAACATAAGGTTATAATCCTCAAATTTAGGAGATGCAAACAGACCCAGGTCTTAAGTTCTATATATTTATTCAGAATTTTCTGAGCTGCAAAGAATACACAAAACCAGAGGCCATTGCCAATGCACAATAACAATTAATTAATTAATTAAAAAATACTGTGTCAATGAACATAGGGTAAATTAGTGTTTTGGATTTCTTTGGGTAAATACCAAGAAGTGGTATTGCTGGGTCAAAAGGTAGTTCTATTTTTAATTTTTTGTGGAGCCTCCATGCTGTTTTCCTCAGTGGCTGCACCAATTTACATTCCCCTCAACAGTGCACAATGGTTCCCTTTTCTCCACATCCTCTCTAACACTTGTTATTTTTGTCTTTCTGATCATAGATATCCTAGTAGATCAGAGGTGATAGATAGATGGTTCGTTGTGGTTTTCATCAGACCAGAGTCCAGTTAACAGTGCCTATAGGCATCTTAACCTATTTATGATTCACATAAGCTTAGATGTACCTTGACCTGTGCTTGTGGAAAAATAGGATGCAGGAACATGTTAATTTTTATATAATCGGAAGTCACAAGCAACCAACAATGATGTGCTTAAAACAATTTCACCATCATCTGCTGAATCCCCCAACCCAGATTGCTGTGGAGTCACCTTCATTGTCAGAGTTCTCACCAACACAGGGAGCCCTCTGAATCAGGAAGGCAACAGAAAAACAGTATAGTTTTGGCTGAGCTCTCAGACTTGTAAAAGAGGAGCAAAATCCAAGTAAGGAAGAAATTTATCTCCAAATATGGTGTGTTTATTATGCAACTAGAGGGACACTGGTGATTAATTTCTCTTGTGACTAATGATTATTGCTTTTGCTGAACTTATTCAAGTTGATCTTTAGAGTCAGTGTAACCTATTATTTTTTAAATGCAAAAGGGTATCTTATTAAACATTTATTTACTTGCTTTGTATAGCAATAAGCATCCCAGTGAGGTGCTAATAGTCTTCTGCCCACTGTGCCGTGGTATTTTGACACATGTAGTTAACATGTCCTTTATATCACTGAGAATAACACATGATGAAATCACTGCCTCAGGGGAAACATATATGTCTGGTGACATTGAACTTTCTCAAGTTTAGTGAGTAGGAAGATTAGTATTATATGCCAACAAATGGTCAAAAACACTCAAAGTGCACTTACTCCAGCCCCAGTAAAGGTTGTAGAACTTATATCTACTTTCTATATGTTTCATTTTGCTCTAGCTTCAAGCTGACATCAGAGACTAGCTAAAGAATATTTGAGATATAAATAGGGCCAATGAATACAAGTATGTTGTTACATGTTTTCATTTTTATTCATACTCCAAATATTACTCTGATATCATTCTCTCTTTCTTTTTGATTAAACTTCAGTCATTTGCTAGAATTCTATTCAGAACTAATTTTCATGAATATTCTTGGGTGAATGTGGGGCTCACTCCTTATTGTGTCCACTGTCTGCAGGGAGAGCCTGAAATTTACCAGTTCAGATTCCACAACATGTCCTGGGACTGGTCATCGCAGAAAATTCCTGCCACAACATCGTCACCCTAACTCCAAGGTTCACCTTTCTCTTTCGTTACTATGGCAATCTGAAAATCACTTTTTAAGTGAGGAGGAGAATGCTTCCTAACTCTATTTATACTCACTCAAGGAGAGACCCAGGTCTGGGTTTTCTAAACCTTAAGGTGTTAAACAATGAATAAACAAAACAAGTTTGTATATACCCAATACACTATACCCTCACTTTGGCAGGGAAAAGAGGGTAGACTCACCTTTACTCTCAGTAATCTGTTGTACATGGAATCACCTTTTTACCAGGGATCAATAGGTGCAGTGCTGTATCAAAGCCAGTGTAGACGCCTGTTTGCTTATGGCACTGATGAAATTCTGTCCTTTCATTATAAGCCAGGCTTGTGAGGACTTCATGCCTGACCACTAGTCATACATTATAGTTGTGAACATCAATGATCGTCAGAATTCTGACTCTTCTTTTATTTCCTGGTAAGAATTCCTTAATCCTTATTCACATTAGTTTATATAATTAGGAATTCGTGAGGGCCTTGGATGAAGCCTTGGGCCTCATCACACCCCAAGTCAGATACAGAGGAGAGTAAACCCAAAATTTATCATGCATAAAACCCAACTGATCAGAGTTCATGGAGGTTCTATTATTATGGATTATTAAATTAATAAACTATATTATGTTGAGTTTTTATTTTCTTGCTGTTATAACTATACAACACATATCTTGCAATGCTATTTAAAGGTAACACATTACCTATAATGATTATCTAGGACTTTGATTATATGTAATAAGAAAGTGCCTTAGTACAGAGGAAAGGTAACAATTGTCATGGGAAGATGAAAGAGCAACAGAAGGAAACTAACATGGAAAACACTCTCAGGTCCAGGAGAAAACCACAGCATGTCATGGCGTACTTCGAATAAAGGTTTCAGATTAGTTCAAATAGAGGTAAGGGGTGCAAGAATTGAGTCAGCAACAGCTCAGGCCTCTCATGTGGGACTCAAAGAATGAGCTGCACAACAGAGAATGATATTTTTGCTGCAAGTGACATTCTTCCTTTGATGTGCTGATCTTTGAATGGCCTCGACAGCAACAGTTCATTAGCATTACACCTAGTAGGAAACATTCAAGAAACATTTCTTTGTCAATATGTTTAGTATATTATGCCAGGTAGCAAATTCAAATAATCAGTTACTTTATATTGTATGCACTATATGAAATAATTAGAGAATATTATGTAAAGTTAAGTAATGTAGGTTAACACTGGTGGTGGGAATTAGGCAATGTTGGTTTTCTTATTATTTTGTTTTCATGAGTGGTCAGTACATCAGTTTAGAGGCTCTCACCCCGTGTGAAGTCACGTCTCTCATCTCAACTCGCGGACCCAGATTACAACTTTCAGTGTCTACAGGGACTTCTCTGATTACATCCCATCTCCAGGGAAGAGACGAAGCCAGAACTGTTTATATTGTGCCCCAGTTATATATAAAGCAAAGGAACAAAAACACCTCCTGAGAGGGACAAAAGGATGCTGGCTCCGGGATATGCATTTTTAGGATGCATTTTTTGAGCCACAGGCGAAAGACAGTATATATATGCTGGGACTGCCTCTCTTCCAGGAAACCCTAGTAGCAATAGGAAATGTATGTTCAGTCTCTTTCTTCCGTGATTGCTTTTAGGCACAGTATTGCACTGATATATTATTTTCTTAAGGCAGATTTCAAAAGAGACCTATTATTGCAGCTTTATTACATAAACCTATTGAAACTATGCAAAGCACCTCTTCTTATTTTGTTTGTTTTGTTTTGTTTTCGAAGGCTTCCAGACTCGGTTCACATGTATCTCAATGATATCAAAACTTTTCTTATTAATATTTCGAATATCTATTTTTCAAGCTAAATTGCCTTCATTTTGCCAAATTATTCTAAGTGTTGGCTGTATGTAGTAGTTGCTGTTGTATATTTGTATGTGTATATATTACACAGTACCTGTTACTTATTGAAGCTTTATAGTTCTTTTTTGTTCTCTTCGTATTCCTGGACTTACTACTTCCACTTTGCTTTAAGGAGTTAATTCACTTCTTTTTGTGAGAAACAAGTGAGTGCTGAAGATACTATTTTTCCTGCATACTGCAATTCCATGTCTACTTGCAGTTCTATTTGTAAAGTTTAATTATTCCTTTAATCCGGCTGCGGCTTTTGTTTCACCCACTAATATCCTGAACCGTTTTTAAATGGGTATAAATGTACTTTCCTTGTTGACATGCTTAAGTGCCTCTTGCAAGCTGTTCTTACAAGCCCCTGACAAATTGAAGACATTATTAGACTAGAAAAAGTAAATACTAATAATACTTTTTCCTCCAAAATCCAAATGCATTTTAACATAGTTATAAAAGTTCACATGTTTTGTGTGAAGCGAGTATAAGGAAATGATACCCATAATTTATGGTGAAAAGTATTAATGGTATTAGGTGGTAAGGCATTTTTTCCAAATTCATCAAGTGGCAGATTTCCCCCTAGTTATTCCAGGTTTTTTTTTGTTGTTGTTATGTAAACCACATGCCATTTTTTCACCACCCTTGGTGACAGTCACAGTGCCCTCTCTAATGATTAGTCTGGGTCCTGTGATAAGTTAGTTTTCACTTGCTGAAGGAAACATTCCAGTCAATGTGAAATGTATTTTTTACAAAGTCCAGTAAAAAAAATGTATTTTCAAAGGATGCCTCTCCCTTAGTAAGTTGTTTAGTTGGCATGCCTGAAGCATATGCAATTCTGCACAATGGCCTTATTCCAGGTAGGAGGAGTGAAAGACTAAGGGGTAGATAAGACCAGTAAATGAGGCACAATTTACAGAATACGTATTTTGTTCAGTCTTCCCTCTTTTCTAGAGAGATTATAACTCAGATGAAAGAATTACAAAAAGCTGAAGTTTAATTTTTTTGTTGTTCAAATACTGTTTTCTCCATTTTCACCCAACCACTCTCCCCCAGCCCACCCATCCCTACCTCTCACCCTTGATCCTACCCACCTTCGGTTTTGTCCATGTGTCCTTTATATATGTTCTTTGATGAACCTTCCTTCCTTTACCCCTGCTATCCCCTCCTACCTTCCCTCTAATTACTGTCAATTTGTTCTTTATTTCAATGCCTCTGGTTATATTTTGCTTGCTTGTTTGTTTTGTCAATTAGGTTCCATTTATAGGTGAAATAATATAGCATTTGTCTTTCACTGCACAAAGGGTAAGAGCTTTTTCTTTCTTTCCGCTGCACAGTATTCTATTTAAGTTTAATTTTTTTAGCAATTGGAAATCTTAGGGAAGTCAGGATAGAAGGCAGTAGCTTCAAGATTGATTAATCAACCAACAAAGAGTTGAATTCAATCTATATTAGTTTCTGTCACTCTTCTTATTTGAGTGGTGGTTTAGTTTTCTTGGACTGCTGTAACAAGGTCATGAACTGGGAGGCTTAAAACAATTGGGACTTATTGTCTCCAACTTTTGGAGGATGGAAGTTGGAAGTCAAGGTGTTAGCAGTGCCATACTTCTCCTGAAACCTGTAGGGAAATCCATCTTTGCCTCTTCAGACCTTTTCATGGCTTTCTGGCAATGTTTAAAGTCCCTTGCCTTGCAGTTCTGCCATTACTGTCACATGTCATTCTTCCCTGACATCTGTCTTTGTGTGGCTGTCTTCTAAAAAGGGACAGCAGTTATAATGGATACTATTTCAGTATGACTTCATTTTAACTCAAGACATGGAAATATTTCCATTCTCCTAGCTCAAGTAGTAGCTGAGCTCCACATGATGTGGCCACACTGTGTTAGGAGGTAAAAGGTATCTGTGTTTTAGAAGCATGCATCCTGCTTATAGAGTCTCAGTATGTTGACTATTAATCCCCAGATGCTGATTGATACAGCAATTTTTCTGAAGGTAGGGCCAGCTAAATACACAACTTTACGTTTGAAAGAATAACAGGGGCAGAAAAAAGGTATAACAGTCTACCTCTTCATTTTTACCTTTTGTATTGTCCCAACATAAAATAATTATAGAACAATTGAAGTCACTTATAGAAATATTTATGAATTTTTTAAACTGTTCTTGGGACCACAAGCATGATGCCCAAGTGAACAGTCCTTGAAAAACACTCAGCAACAACAAGTATCTCAAGGTTATGCCCTATCCTGTTTTTCCCTGTTATGTCATTTGTAACAACTATGGTCTTTGACATTTAGTTAATTAAATGTGCCCACAGTATCTGACTTGGTTGTGCAGTTCCTCTGAGAATGTAATTTTTGAAGGTGGCAAGAAGAATGGTTAACCTTGATGTATCTGTTAGCCATAGCAGTGTGCTATTCAACAAGGGAAAAAATTAGAATGTGTGTTGTACAATGTATAAAAAGCCCCTAGACACAGCATGAATGTGGAATGCTCATTGCCTATATGGTGCTTCAAAACCCAGGTGGCAAAAGAAATCAAATGATTGCATAATCCCAACAGCTTCCCATGACAACCAGAGGTCTCTAAACTTATTAAGTCAATTTATTAAATTCCTATCAAGAATTTCTAACTATTTTTATTTTTATGGCTGTTTGAATGATTGACATTATATTTAATTTCTTTCAGTTTGAATAATCAGCTTTGATTATGATTCCATAGAACTCAGGCAATGCTTCATGGTTTCTCTTAATTTTCAAACTTCAAATCAAAGTCCAGTTGGCCCTCAGAACCTGCAATCATGTTCTTGGTCTGGATTGGAGAGTACATGTTCTACATGAAGACCACAACTGTTCAGTAAATAACTAACACCACATAATCTCATGAAGATAGCATTTGAGTGATAGTATTATGTAACTATGAAAGAATTGTCCTTTAAAGGAAGAAACATCAGCTTTTGGAGGATTGACCAAACTTTCCAGCTTCACTGAGAGAGGCTACCTTGTGAGTCTCTTGTTGGCTCCATTTTGAACCACCACAGATACCTGGAGGCCAGGGCTGTCATTTGGGAATGCACAATTGGTATTTGGAAGCTGTGGAATGTTTCTGTCTCTGTGATTTTTGGCAGACTATGGAACATTATAAAGTTGGACTCACATTATGTATTCACTGCTAAGCTGGCAACATCCTCAGCATTGGTGTTGTTTAACACAGAATGTTATTTACAGAAATTATACAAAGTGGCCTCAAATAACATGTTTCTTGAGCAACAGAATACAAAGAACAAAAAGAAAAAACAGAAAACACAGTCCTCAAGTAAAATTTCATGAAGATGTGTGATATAAGGAATTTCATTTTAAAGACAAGACCCGACCCATGGTATCTCAGTCATCTGCATGGCCATCTTTGAAAATTACAGATTTCATTTTTTTTGTTCTATGAAGCACTGAATATAAATGATGTACTAAAATATTTCTTTAAATATGTTATCTCTTCAAGGGCAAAACTTGCCCTGAAATCATTTTCTAGCATTCAGAGAAATTAGCAGTGCATTGGATATCAAACGGGTGCTTAATACATATTTATTGAATTTTATCACTTATTCTCCTCAAAGAAACATTACCTGACAATCATAATTTTGGAAAAGGAACTTTGTGCTCTAGAAAGTTATTAAAAATGAGTTTTCAACAATGATGAGTCCTGGTGGTAGTGGAGGGCTGAGTTGCTGGAATTTGAGAGCTGCTGAGGGAGAAAGGACCAAAAATAAAGAAATAATCCTCCAAAAAGTGTGAGAACAACTTGTACATGATAGAATGACACATGCAATGTGAGCACCAGGTACAATACTGATGTAAGTAAGGTAATGCCTGGACTTCATAATCCTGACTCTAGTCAAATATACTGGAAATTTTAACCAACAGCTTGAAATTATAATTTTGCTGAAGAATTAGAATAAAGGGACATGTATTATTGCTTGATGCAGAGTGTAGAGAGAGGATTATAACAGGTGAAGTGAAAATGAAGGTAATAACACTGCTACACTGGTTTTAAAACTTAATTAGGAGAGATTTCCATTTTAAGCAATTGGGCAGACAAAGTAGTCCAAAAAGAAGTCACGTGGCAATTGCTCACTGCTGTATATGGCATGACCAAATAAATGTCAGCCCAGATTAGAGCAGTAAATGAAATAAGAAACTGGACATTTGAAGACATTTGATAAAAAGAAGAACTGAGTTCTAAGCCTTGGATGCCAGTGAAACTGGAAGGAAGGAGGTGTGATTCTGAGTCTTATGTTAAGCTGAGACACTTGAAACACTTGACATTCTTAGTGAAAGGACAATCTGGAAATCATCATCCTATGAAAAGAAGGTACCTGCAAAGAAATAACATCATTTTGGGGGCTGGGTAAAAGTTAACAACAACGACAACAACAATAATAATAATGAAATAATGTCTTCTGAAAATCAATTTCCTATTATTAAAGCACATGCATTTATTTCTTAAAACCAGATATTTTGCATGAAAGCACTGAGAGGCTTTAAGCTATTGCTTTAAATATGAAATTACACTTTTTACAATGTACCTGTCCAGTTTTCCCGAAACCACTTATTAAAAAGATTGTTTTTACTTCATGGTATGCTCTTTCCTCCTTTGATTAATTGACCATAAAGATGTGGGTTGATTTCTGGGTTCTCCATTCTGTTCCATTGATCTATGTGTTTGTTCTTATGCCAGTACCAGACTGTCTTGATTGTAGTGGCCTTGTAGTATAGTTTCATATCAGGTAGGGTGATACCTTCGACTTTGTTCTCCTTTCTCCAGATTGCAGAGGCTAGTTGGGGTCTTTTTTGGTTCCATATACATTTTTAGAATATTAGACTACCAACTTGTACCATGTACAAGGATAAATTAAAAATGGATAAAATACTTAAATATGAGTTAGGAAACCATAAAAAATCTTAGAAAAAAACATCAGCAGTAAAATCTCAGACATCTCTTGTAGCAGTATTTTTGCTGCTGTATTTCCTAGGGGAAGGGAAACAAAGGAAAAATAAACAAATGGGACTACATCAAATGAAAAAGTTTCTGCACAGAAAAAAAATAGAGAGAAAAAAAAGAAAAGGAAACCCATTGTATGGGAGAACATGTTTGTCAATGCTACATATCATTAGAGGTTAGTTTCCAAAATATGTAAAGAACTCAAACAACTCAACACCAGGAAGACCAATAATCCAATTAAAAAATGGGCAAAGGACCTGAATAGACGCTTCTCCAAAGAAGACATACAGATGGCTAATAGACATATGAAAAAATGCTGAATATCACAAATCATCACAGAGATGTAGATTAAAACCACAATGAGATATCACCTCACACCTCCCAGAATGACTGTCATCAATAAATTAACAAGTGCTGGTGATGTGGATAAAGGGAACCCTAGTGCACTCTAGAGGGGAATGCAGATTGGTGGAAAGCAAATTGCCTTTTGATCCAGTGATCACATTTTTGGGAATATAGCCTAAGAATCCCAAAACACCAGTCAGAAAGAATATACGCACCCATATGTTTATATCAACATTATTTACAATAGTCAACATCTGGAAACAGGCCAAGTGCTCATCAATAGATGAGTGGATAAAAAGCTGTGTTAGGTTTACTTAATGGAATACTACTCAGCTATAAAAAAGAGAATGAATTCTTACCTTTGGAGACAAGATGGATGGACCTGTAAACTATTATGCTAAATGAAACAAACCAGTCAGAGAAAGACAAATACCATATGATTTCACTTATATGTGGAATCTGATGAAAAAAATAACCTTACACATAAAATAGTGCCAGAGGCATTGGATACATGGAAGAGTGACAACTGTTAGAGGGGAAGATGGTGGTGGAAAATGGATGAAAGATGGTGACAGGATTAGCTGAAGAACATAAGTTCATCACCCATGGACACAGACAACAGTGTGGTGGGGAGAGGGAAGTAATGGCAGGGGCTGGGTGGAGGTGGGCAAAGTGGGGTGGATGGGGACATATGTAATAGTGTCAGCGATAAAAGTAAAGTTAAAAATGTGAAGTGATAGCACATTACATGCATATCCAATTCCTTGTCCATTGTCCTAAAATATCAATAAAATTTAGTAAACAATCTATACATAAACAGGAATTATATGAGGAGGTAAAATGCTTAAAGCATTTTTCCCAATCAATTAAAAATATTTCCAGATAGTGGAATGATTATTGTAAAATTATCAGAAACAGGTAATTTTCTGGCAATTATGAATTACTTAGGGACATACAAAATTATGTTCAAATTTCTAATTCATTTCATGGATATAGGAATAACACATAAAATAATTCACATAGACCTTTTAACACGTACAATATATACAATCTCACTAACAATCAAAAACAGTAAATTGACACACAATAAGATTTCATTTTTATATAGTAAACTGGTAGATATTTGAAAAAATAATTATATTATCTCTTCTTTTATAAGTCATATGTGATATCATAATGCTGTCTTTTGTAGTAATATAAATAAAACCTCAGTGGAATAGTTTTTTTTCATTACTATGTATTCTCTAATGCTTTTTGGATTATGTATGAGTTTGTGCTTTCTCTAATCATTCATTTAGCAGATGCAGCTCAAAGATAGGATAGCAGAGTAACTGGCATTGAGAAAATTTGGGTGAATTTCAAAAATGCAAATAATTGGAAATGAATATGGTACAAACTGGAGACATAGGAAGTGTCAGAAAAAGAGGAGTGGAGGTGAAAGGACTCTGGACATGCTAAGGACATTAGGTTTACCTCCTAATTGAAGTTGAAATTGTCAGCAGCACTGACAATAAGTATTCTAATAGATCACTATGAGGATGATGTGTGCATGAGTGAAAAAGAATCTTAGAGTGGTTGAAACAAATTAAAGAAAAATCTACCTCCTCAGATGTTGCTGTTGAAACTGAGCTATTAGAACTTAGTTTCTGTTGGAGAGGAACTGTGGGTGATGGCAGCATCCAAGGATGCCCAGTGTTCCAAATGTCTGAAATGGAGCAAAGTTGAAGTTCCTAAAGGATGGTCAGGGCACCTACTAAAGGAACCAGATCTTCAATGAGCCCTAGATGCATGATGGGAAGAAATGAGGTTGTTTAAGTTGGAAGGCGAATGTCTCAGTGCAAGATATGCAAAGGAGTTCGGAGGTCACACTGAGGGTATGATCCTCCTGCCCTCAGGTCTCAGGTATGCAGGCTTTAGAGTGTGAGCCTGAATCCTGAAAGTGGGCTTTGGGGAAGAAGTGTATTTTCAAGGAAAAAACTTACATTAGGGAACAAAAGTAGAGAAAATATTTTGTTAAAAAATTAAAGTTGTATGGATTTTTAGGATTCTCAAGGCAGGCTGGGAAAACAGAGGAAGGAAGGGTTCAGGGAGAAGAAATCCAATGAGCAACAAAAAAGAATGTGTAGGAGATTCCAATTAACATTGGAAATTAAGTTTTGAGTTTATACATGTATGTGTGTGTGTACATGTGCACACCTATGTGTGTGCACAGGGAACATGGCTTGGAATAATTCTCTGATCTCAATTTACAAGACAGATCTTAAGAATTTTTTTGTACACTATAAAAGAAGCAGGGCTCATTTTGACTGTTTCTTGGCAGAATCTTAATTCGTTTCAGTGATAATTCTGGAGAGAATTAGCCTAAGATGCTAGTATTTAGGAAGAAACTCAGCTCTCTTATTGTTTGAGTGTTTGTGATGGCTGAGTTGTGACGAGTCCTCAGCAAACTATGCTGGAGTTGCCTAGATGAGGGCTGCAGTGTTTAGGTAGATTCTCCAATCAGCATCAGGCCCTGGTGTCACGCTTGTTCCAATGGATGGATGAGGTGCTAGGAGAACCTAGAGAAATCACTTCCAGTCAACACAGACATGACGCTGCCTACTCAAAGAATGGACAAGGGCTCAAATTGAAGGATATAGTTAAAACTAAGTTTCTTTCCCTGCATTTTACTTAGAAAATTAAATACTTTTTTTTCTATTTTGTTGTCATATAGTGACAATCAGGTGCTGAGGGATTGAAATGCAAAGTAACTACCTGTGACACAGAAAAAGAAAATTCAAGAGGATTTTTGATTCTTCTAGGCTCAAGTACAGCAGTGTGAAGAATGGGCAGTTTATTGTTATACAAGTTGGGTAAATCAGAAAAGAGTAGTAAGAAGAGTTGGAAGTAGGTTTGAAAAACCACTGGAATTAAACTTTTGTTCCCCAGTGAGGTTGCACCAACCTTCATACAGGAATGAAGATATAAGAAAAATCAATGAGGTACTACATACTACCTATGCATATCAGAGACCATAGTCCCTGTGAAACTCCAGCAATTGTAAAGTGCAAAAAAAAAAAAAAAAAAAAAAAAAAAAAAAAAAAAAAAAAAAAAAAAAAAAAGAAAGAAAGAAAAAAGGAAAGATATTCAAAGAATGAAGAGGCAAATGAGGAAGAAATGAATGGAAAGTATGTTTTGAAAGAAAAAACATTCATACAGGAAAGATATAATTATGGTACATAAAAGTTGTGAAAACTCTTCTGCTACAGGGTGAATTTATACATATTATAACTTGTCTGAGCAAGTTTTAGTTTTAAAGAGTTTGTTTCATTTTTAAGTGAAGATGTATTTGATTATCTTCAATCTGAGGGTGGCCAGAGATTCTACTGAGTTAGGTAAGAAAGAAGGGCTGAGGACCCGGTAATTCAACATTGACTCTAGTTCGACTAGTGTGATTATCTGAACTAAGAATATACAATAACTTTTGAACTAGACCATCCTTAATTCTGACAGTTACCCTGCATGACTTCATGTCTTTATTTTTAAAACTTTCTTATTATCCCAAGTAGTTTTCTGGCACTTGTCTGTTATCTTTACTTTGGAATTAAATCTATCCTAAGGAGATCAGTGGGAAGCCAGTCTTTTCACTCTATAAGCTTATTTTATCAGAAAGCTCATCATGCCCTGATCTCTAAATGATTGTTCTCTGCTTCATCTTTGGGGCATATGGAATGTGCTTTTAAATGACTAATGCACCCAATGCCCCAGAAATGGAATGGTGGATCAACACATTAAAATTTGTTCCCTTCTTAACACCATACATGAACTCCACCTGCTTTAAATATTTAGTCATTTAGCTGCATTTTGCCGTGTTAAGTTTTATGAGTTAATAGTTAAATATCTTATTAAAGGCAGCACCATAAGAGAAGAAGCTCATGTCCACAATTTTAGGCGAGACTGGTGTTCTTGGGGGAGATGAAAGGATATGATTCTGACCATATGCTACTGTGTTGAGGATAGGATTTCAGAGAGTCATTCTGTAGGGAATGAATTTTGTCAGTGGTGGAGTTACAAACAAAATCTTTGGCTTCCACATATTAATTATGAGAAAGGGGGTCCCAAGTATCCTTTACATTGTTTACTAAAGATATGCAGCTTATGCCAAAATAGTATCAGATTTATTTGGACAAAAAAATGCAAAATGTTGTATATTCTGAACAATGCAAAATTTACTTATTTCATCTGTGGGAATACTTAACTTATGGCAAATATTCCAGGAAGCCACTCTAGACTTAACTTTGCATTAGGGCATAGTCAAAAGCTAGGCAAGGCACATACAAATTGGTAAGACCATATAAGCATATTGTTGAAAATCCAATAATCTGTTTTGGTTTTGGTGGTGTCCCAAAGAAGGGAATAATAGCTTCCTTAGTGGACACCTGAGGATATACAAATCACAGAATAGATATGAAGTTCCATGTTGAAACAAAGTAACATTTTATCTCAAGGACAGTAAAGCTGGCATTTAGTGTGTAATCTACCATGAAAAACAGTGCATATAACTTGCCACTTTCAGAAAATTTGCTGTGTATCACCTATAGATCACTCAGTGTTATAAGATGCTGGACACCACTCAGCTACTCTCTCCTTTTGTAGACAAATAATTGTGTTCAGAATAATTAATAACAATATTAGTAGTACATTCTGTACTATATTATAGTATATTTTCTAGTATTAAATATTTTAATTCAGTCCTTAAAACAACCCTATGAAGTGAGCATTATCTTTTTTTTTTTTTTACTTTGTAGATGAGGAAAAGGAAGCACCAAGAGCTTAAGTAACTTGCTGAATTGACAATCCTGGAAAGATTCTGGGTGAGAACACAAATGCAAACAGCTGGGGTCCAAGGCGAGCCACATCACTGCAATAAGCTGCATCTCACATTCTACCAGAGCCCAGAACAGACAAGGACTCACTCAACATCAAAGAGCTGTTTGAAAACTCAGCAAAGATTTATAAAGTTACTCTTTCTCCCCAGACCTGTCTCTACTATGGCTAAGGTCAGCTAATTAAGTTTTCATTCCAAATTCTGAAAACCAACCTATAATAAATAGTTGAAAATTTCTCAACCCAATTTCTAGTATTTATTTGCATATTTATTAGACTTGAGGAACATAATATTCTTGCTTATATTATTTCTTTTGACACTTCTATTTCCTCACATGACATTGGCTTATCCCCAAGGATACTGGATCCATAAAGAAAGAAATTTTCTCTCAACTTCTCATGTGAATCCCCTGCAGCCATTCTTCCTCACTTCATCTCCCTTTTGTTGACTTTATAGATGGAGCTTTGGCAGTTTTTCTATGTCCTGTGGGTCAAATTACTATGTTGGAAAAAGATTTTCCAAGTATCTTTTAAGAAAAGATAGCATTTTATAAGTCCCATATCTATTTAAAAAATCTACTTCCACTTTAATCACTCCCTGTAAAATTTTAATGACCATACATCAGCCCAAACAGGAGAGTTATTAAAACAGAACTGTGAATAATCTCCAAAATTCTTTCTACTTCCTGAGAGCCAGTGATGGCAACAGATAATAATAATTTAGCAAATCTCCCAGGATTAGTTGGCTCAGTAAGAAGCTGTCCTATTTGGCATGAGATGACTTCTTCAATCACGCTGGAGAAACCACACAGAGCTGGTTCAGTGTCACCCCATATCATTTTACGATGAAAACGGCAGTGGGTCGCATTTGTAAGGGAGGTAATGGGTGAGTGGTTGTCATTGCGTTCTCCATCCCACTGAATAAATATCCATTTGAGTTTCAGAGGTTGATTAAGTGAAATGAAACCTAGTAGGTACGATTCTACTGGTGTTGCGCAATCTTTATTTCTGCAACTAAAAACAGTAAATTGTTCAGTGGCAAGTTTTTTTTTTTTTAGATTTTTACATAAAAAGCAGTTTTCTAAGCAATGCAAGCTATAGATTTTCTTCAAGTTAATGATTTTTTTTGTTCCATGATACCTTCTAATTTAGAGATTATGCAGCCCACACAAAGTTTTAAAAATTTTATGCCTTTGTTTGAAGTCTAACATTTATCTCTTTAGGATTCAGATTATTTTGAAGTAGTAATATAGAATTGGGTAGTGGGTTTAATGTATTAACAACAAAAGAGGGGAAACAAAAATAAATCAAAAGACAGAGAAGACAGTATTAATGGTTAATGATGCCTTTGGATTTGTGCAACACATTGGCTGGGGATCCTCACGTGATATATCCTATTAAAATGCTCGGACACAACTTTCTTAATTTTTCTCTTAGTGAGAAATATTGCTCAAGTCCCTTGAAAAAGTTGTGCTGGGCTAAGAATGCCATGGAGTCGATGTTTCTCTCCCATTCCACTTCTAATGCTGAATCACTTTGAGCAAATTACTTTGGGTAAAGAACATACACAGGTACTATGGTTGCTTGGTCTGGACTGCCCAGAGCTGCTGTGTTATTTCTCGGCACCACCAGCTTCTGTTTGCTCCAGTTCCTGGTGGGCTGACCCCACTACCTGGTCCTGGAGCTTTGTGTGCAGAGCCCAGGGAATGTCTGCAGGTCTGTGTCCCTGGGGCAGCCCTTAGCCAGTGGCTGGGGAGAGCTATGAAAGCCCAGATTTGTCCTTCAGTTGAGACATTGTTAGGTGTTGTTTATATCCACAGTGACCTGCAAGGTCAGGTGAGAGCTATTCTTCATGGGGTTTTGTCTCAGATTCCTTCCCCTTTTTGTCCTGCTCCACTCCCTTCCAAGTTTCTTCTAAATCACCCACACTTGAGCTGTACTCCAGAAAACTTGACCCATGACACAAATTAACCCCTTAGCATTGCAATTTCCTCCTCAAGACTGTGAATAAAGCAGTACTTCCTCATATTTACCTCTTGTACCTAAATGTAAGTAGTATTATTTAAAATATGGTCCTCTGGAAAAAGCAGACAAACTCAGGGTGAAATCTATCGATAAACTGAAAGAGTGCCAGATGCACACAATTTTGAGTTACACCATTATGTGTCATCTGTTCCAGCTTGCCCATTTGGTGAGCAAGGCAGCTGATGTCCACAGTGATTTGTCAGACATTGCTCAGTGAAAGGTGCTGCCTAGAGGTTCAGACCTTAGGCTTCAGCATCTCCAGCTCTTTCTTTCTCAACTTGAAATTTTTCCATGGGCAAGCAGTAAATCAGATTCTGATAGCCTTAAATTAACTCACCATCAAAATGGAGGTTTCAGAACAGAATCTTCTACTCTGACATTTGCATTTCATTAAATGGAATGGAGATGTTCAAAGTGTTCAAATTCGACATAAGGCAACTAAGGTTGAGGGAATTGGAACTTCCAATCTCTGTTATTGATGAGTTACATGCTCTGTTTTATTAGAAACACACATATATAATGTATAATGGATGTAATATATAACATACAAAATTCATATGTATTTTTATAATGTATGAAGTCTGTCTAGAAAAAGTACAGCCATTATTAATATAATGAGAATGCTTTGTGCAACATCCATGTAACCTGGCAGCCAAGGAGAGTGGGCCGGAATTTGCATGTGTGAACAATGATAACTTTACTAGTCAATGGGGGTGGTAGATGCTGTTGAGTAAGCATGTGTACTGTGTGGCTGTCACATTCAAAATGACTGAGTGAGTAGAGCAATGATCCACATGAAATTTGGCATTAAGCTCCAACATTCCTCCACAGAAACTATTTGTATGATTGAGAAGCTTGCAGCTATGGGCAACTGGTGATTGGCAGCTTCATTATGACATCATGCCTGCTTGTGCATGTGTCTGGCACAGAGGTTTTTGGTGAGGTATCAAATCACCCAGGTGACTCAGCCCCCCTACAGCCCAGATTTGGTGTCCTACAACTTCCAGCTTTTCCCAAACTAAAATCACCTTTGAAATGGAGGAGATTTCAGACTGTCAATGTAATTCAGGAAAACAGGACAGGGCAGCTGATGGCAATTAGGAGAACTGTGTGAGGTCCCAAGGTGCCTATTTTGAGAGGGACTGAGGTATCATTGTCCTTTATATGTTTCTTGTATCTTCTTCAATAAAGGTCTCTATTTTCATAGCACATGGATAGATACCTTTTGGACAGACCTCTTATAATTACTAAATTCTTTTTTTTTAACAAGTAGAGTTTTTTTTTTAAGATTTCATTTATTTATTTTTAGAGAGGGAAGGGAGGGAGAAAGAGAGAGAGAGAAACATCAATGTGGGGTTGCTGGGGGATGTGGCCTGCAACCTAGGCATGTGCTCTGACTGGGAATGGAATCTGTGATGCTTTGGTTTGCAGCCTGCGCTCAATCCACTGAGCTATGCCAGCCAGGGCTATGATTACTAAATTCTGAAAATCAGAGGCTATTTCTTGACAATAAGATAAAATTAATTTTTCTATCATCTATCTAGTATATATACATAATATTATATTATATATATTTTTATATCAGTGGAATGAATTTCTTATATCACAAAAATTATTTAAGTGTCTTATTCAAGTTAGGAAAAGCACCATTTTTATTTTATTTTATTATTTTATTTTATTATTTTCATTTGTTCATGCAGCAGTACTTCAAAGCCAGGTGACATCATCCACAGGGCAATGTTTTCTTTTTCATTTTGTTATTATTATTCTATTACAGTTGTCTCCATTTTTCCCTTTTTGTCCTCCTCCACCCAGCCCACCCCACTCTCTCATACTTAATCCCCACGCCATTGTCTATGTCCATGAGTCTTTCATACTTGTTCTTTGACTAATCCATTCCTCTTCTTTCCACCATTTTCTGCCTGTTCCCTTCCCTCTGGCCACTGTCAGTCTGTTCCATGTTTCATTCCTCTGGTTCTATTTTGGCCATTATTTTATTTCATTCATTAGATTCCTCTTATAAGTAAGATCATAGGGTATTTTTCCTTCACAGTCTGGCTTATTTCACTTAGCATAATGTTCTCCAGTTCCACTCATGCTGACACAAAAGATAGGAATTCCTCTTTTTTTTCTGCTTCATAGTATTCTATTGTGAAAATGTACTACAATTTTTTGATCCACTCATCTACTAATGGGCACTTAAGCTGTTTCCAGCACTTGGCTATTGTAAATAGCATTGCTATGAATATTGGGGTGCTTAAGTTCTTTTGAATTGATGTTGTGGGATCCTTAGGGTGTATTCTCAGCAGTGGAATCACTGGGTCAAAAGGCAGTTCCATTTTTAATTTTTTGAGGTAACTCCATTCTGTCTTCCACAGAGGCTGCACAAGTCTGCATTCCCACCAACAGTGCACTAGGGTTCCCTCTTCTCCACATCCCGGCCAGCAATTGTTATTTATTGGTTTATTAATGACAGCCATTCGACAGGTATGAGGTGATATCTCATTGTGGTTTTAAAAATATATATTTTATTGATTATTGTATTATAGTTGTCCCATTTTCCCCCTTTGTCCCCCTCTACCTGACACCCCCATTCTCTCCAGCAATTTCCCCCTTAGTTCATGTACATGGGTTATGCATATAAGTTCTTTGGCTACTACATTACCTATACTGTTCTTAACATCCCCCTGTCTATTTTGTACCTATCAATTTCTGGCTCTTAATCTCAGCACCTTTCCCCCCATTTTCTCCTTCCCTGTCCCAACTGATATTCCTCCAAATGATCTTTATATCTATGATTCTGTTCTTGTTCTGCTAGTTTGCTTAGTTTGTTTTTTGGATTAAATTATTGATAGTTGTTAATTTATTGCTTTATTTATTGCTTTATTTATTTATTTATCTATCTATTTATTTATTTATTATTGTTCAAGTACAGTTGTCTCCATTTCCCCCCTACTACTCACCCCACCCCTTCCATCCCTACCTCCCACCTCGATCCTACTCACCTTTGGTTTGAGTACCTTATACACATTCTTTGACAACTCTTTCCTCTTTTCCCCTCATTGATGCAGACCCCAGCTTGTGGGGTCCGCCACATTGTGGATGTGGCATGAGATATTCCCACAGACTACTGAGTCCTGTGGAGGAAAAGGGTGAGCATGGCTTTTCTCTCAAGGGGAGCAAAAGCCATGGCACTTGCTGTGACCGGCCTTTATTGGATTTTTCAGCACATTACACGGTGGTCCTCATTTACTATACACAGGCTGGCTTTAGGTGGTTACCTTTTACAGAAAACAAAGGAGCCAATGCTGCTAATCACATCACAGAAGAGGGATATTTACAAATGAAAAGGGAAAAGTGGTTGAACCAGTTATGTTCATCTTTGGAAGGTTTAGTATGGATTTTAGGAAGTTACAGTAAGCATTTTCCTGTCTCAATTCAGGGTGAGGGAGTTTTAGCAAAAGCAAGTCTCAAAGAGGCCTAGGTACATTGCAGGCCCGATTCCCCATGGGAGAACCTATGCATGGGTGTGGGTCCTATGCATCTCCGAGTGGGAGCTGGGGCCACACCATGCAGAATGGTTTCCTACATCTCATTATCCTCTCCCACCCCCACTCTGGTTACTGTCAGTTTGTTCTTAATTTCAATGTCTCTGGTTATATTTTTCTTGCTTGCTTGCTTGTTTTGTTGATTAGATTCCACTGTAGATGAGGTCATATGGTATTTATCTTTCACCACTTGGCTTATTTCACTTAGTATAATGCTCTCCAGATCCACCCAAACTGTCTCAGAGGGTTAGGAGCTCCTTCTTAATGTTTGTTATTTTGATGATATTCATTTTCTTATATAATTTCCTTAACATTTCATATAATAATGGCTAGGTGATGATGAAACTAGACCACCAACATACATCATACACCAGAATAAACTCAAAATGGTTGAAGACTTAAACATAAGGTATGATACCATAAAAGTCCTAGTGGAAAACATAGACAGTAAAATTTCAGATATCTTACATAGCAATATCTTTGCCAATATATCTCCTAGGGCAATGGTTTGTAGACTTGCTCATCCCTACTTGGCCAACACTCCCACATATTAACCTCTGTATGTAAGCCTCATTTTAGAAAGACTTGTGATTATAAAGCCATAATTCTGTAGCTAAATGGTTATTCCTTTCAATGCATTTGAGAGACTGACAGCTCGATACAGAAAGATTTTCCCATTTGGTGTTCCCTCTGCCCATAACCTCTAACACAATACAGAGATTCAGCTATTGTGAAAACAATATACTTTCCTCATCACACTCAAGCCATGTCTCATTTATTGCCAGCTGATTGATAAAATGATACTACTGATGCTCTATCACTTTTATATTTCTGCCTATTTACTGAAACTCACTGAAAATTAGTGAGAACACTTCTATTACAAGTGGCAATTATTTATTAGATCTAGACAATGCCTATGGAAAGTGACATAAATCAGTCTATTGATGCACTTTTTTACTTTTCCTGTTGAAGACATCTTGATGATACAAGGGCATAAAGGGAAGAATTTTAACTCTCATCAGGACATTACATTCCATATAACCTACATCTGACCACAGTCATCTA
Organism: Tonatia bakeri; assembly: GCA_004024845.1. Classification (NCBI taxonomy): domain Eukaryota; kingdom Metazoa; phylum Chordata; class Mammalia; order Chiroptera; family Phyllostomidae; genus Tonatia; species Tonatia bakeri. Next base: position 150,724 of record PVIA01003324.1, read on the forward strand.
GTTATTTAAAAACTGATTATGCACATCACTCCCAACAGGATCTTATCAGGCATCATATTTTTTTCAAACAGTTTACTGTCCTCTGGTGAAGATATTTCAAGAATGCTATTTGGGTGGTAGAGTAAAATGACTTTATAGTACATGTTCTTCAACATGTTGTAGGTAATAATCCTATAAGGGGTTATTTAAGATAATTATTCCTTTTAAAAATTTGTTATTCTATTACAGTTGTCTCAATTTTCTCCCTTTACCTTCTTCCACCCTGTCCACTTCCCTGCTTCCACAGTCTATCCTCATACTGTTGTCCATGTTCATGGGTCATTCATGCATGTTTTTGACTAGTCCTTTCCCCTTCTTTCCACCATTATCCCCTTTCCCCTCTCCTCTGGCTGCTGTCAGTCTGTTCCATGTTTCTGTGTCTCTGGTTCCATTTTGTTTGTTAGTTTATTTTGTTCATTAGATTCCTCTTGTAAGTAAGATCCTATGGTATTTTTTCCTTCACAGTCTGGCTTATTTCATTTAGTGTAATATTCTCCAGTTACCTGAATGCATTTACAAAAGGTAGCAGTTCCTTATTTCTTTCTCCTGCATAATATTCTGTTGTGTAAATGTACCAGTTTTTAATTTTTTTTTGATACACTCATTTACTGATGGGCCATTAGGCTATCACCAGCACTTAGCTATTGTCAATAGTGCTGCTATGAACATAGGGGTGCATAAGTTCTTTTGAATTGGTGATTCAAGATTCCTAAGGTATAGTCACAGCCACAGAATTGCTGGGTCAAAAGGCAGTTCCATTTTTAGTTTTTTTGAGGAAATTCCACAGTTTTCCATATTGGCTGAACCAGCCTGTACTCCCACAAACAGTGCACTATGGTTCCCTTTTCTCCACATCCTTGCCAGCACTTGTCTGTTGATTTATTAACTATGGCCATTCTGAGAGGTATGAGGTGATATCTCATTGTGTTTTTATTTTGCATCTCTCTGTTGGCTAGTGATGCTGAGCATCTTTTCATATGTCAATGAACCATCTGTATGTCCTCCTTGGATAAGTGTCTATTCTCATTATTTGCTCATTGTTTTATTGGATTATTGTCTTCCTAGTGTTGAGTCCGATGAGTTCTCTATATATTTTGGAGATTAAACCCTTTTCTGATGTATCATTGACAAATATGTTCTACCACTCAGTCGGTTCTTTTTTCATTTTGATGATAGCTTCTTTAACTATGCAGAAGCTTTTTAATTTGATGTAGTCCCATTTGTTTATTCTTTTCTTTATTTCCCTTGCACTAAGTGATATTTTGTCAAAAATATTGCTATATGGAGTGTCTGAAATTTTATCACCTATGTTTTCCTCTTGGGCTTTTATGGTATCATGACTTATATTTAAGTCTTTTATCCATTTGGAGTTTATTCTGGTGCATGACATAAGTTGGTGTTCTAGTTTCATTTTTTTTTTTAGAGGCTATTTTTACTCCATTACGTGCTCATGCCCCCTTTGTCAAATATTAACTGGCCATAGAGCCATGGGTTTACTTCTGGGCTCTCTAATATGTTCCATTGATCTATGTGTCTGTTCTTATGCCAGTATCAGATTGTTTTGATTACAGTGGCCTTGTAGTATAATTTGATGTCAGGTAGTGTCATCCTTCTTACTTTGTTCTTCTTTCTCAGGATTGCTGAGACTATTTGGGGTCTTTTTTGCTTTCATATACATGTTTCTCATATTTTTTCTAGGTCTCTGAAATATGCCATTGACTTTTTAATAGGAATTGCATTGAATCTATAGATTGCTTTGACTAGTATGAACATTGTAATTATGTTAATTCTAATACTTGAACATGGTAGATACTTCCATCTATTTGTATCTACCTCAATTTCTTTCTTTGGTGCTCTGTATTTTTCTGGGTATAGGTCTTTTACTTTCTTGACTAAGTTTCTTCCTAGGTACTTCTTTTTTTCTTGTTGCTATAGTAATGGGACTTTTTCCTAGTTTCTCTTTCTGATAGTTCTTTGTAGGTGTACAAAAATGCCATTGATTTCTGAATATTGACTTTGTATCCTGCTATTTTGCCAAATTCATTTATTAGATTGAGTAGATTTTTAGTGGAGACTATTGGGTTTTCTATGTACACTATCATGTCATCTATGAATAATGACAATTTTACTTCCTACTTTCCAGTTTGGATTCCTTTTATTTTTTTCTTGTGTAATCACTGTGGTGAGAACTTCCAGTCCTATGTTAAATAAGAGAGGTGAAAGCAGACACCTTTGTCTTATTCCTGATCTTAAGGGGGAAGCTTTTAGTTTTTGCTCATTGAGTATGATATTGGTAGTAGGTTTCTCCTATATGGCCTTTATTATGTTGAGGTATCATCCCTCTATTCCCATTTTGCTGAGTGTTTTTATCATAATGGATGCTGTATTTTATCAAATTCTTTTTCTGCATCTATTGATATGATTATGTGAGTTTTGTCCTACATTTTGTTTATACCATGTATTACATTTATCGATCTGCAAATATTGTACCATCCTTGCATCCCTGGAATGAATCCCACATCATCATTCTTTAAGATATTTTTAATGTATTGCTGGATCTGGATTGCCAATATTTTGTTGAGTATAATAGCGTCTATGTTCATCAGCAATATTGGCCTGTAGTTTCTTTCTTTGTTAGGTCTTTACCTGGTTTTGGAATTAACATAATACTAGTCTCATAGAAAGAGTTTGGGAGTCTTCCCTCTTTTTAATTTTTTTTGGAATAGTTTGAAGACAGGAGTTAGTTCTTTGAATATTTGGTAAAATTTGACCATGAAACTTTCTGGTTTAGGGCTTTTGTGTGCTAGGAGTTTTTTGATTACTGCTTCAATTTCACTAGTTGTTATGGGTCTATTCAGACTATCTGCTTCTTCTTGATTCAGTTTTGGAAGATTATATGTTTTTAGAAATTTATCCATTTCATCCAGGTTGTCCATGGTATTTCTTGCAGTCCTTTGTATTTCTGTGGTATCAGTTATAATTTCTCCTCTTTCATTTCTGCTTTTATTTATTTGGGTCCTCTCTCTCTTTCTTGATGAATCTGGTTAAGAGTTTATAAATTTTGTTCATTTTTTCAAAGAACTAACTCCTGGATTCTTTTATCCTTTGAATATATATATTTTTAGTCTCTGTTGTGCTCTAATATTGATTATTATTTTTTCCTTCTACTTGCTCTGGGCTTTGTTTGCTGTTCCTCTAGTTCTTGTAGATGTAGTTTTAGATTGTTAATGTGAGATTTTTCTATTTTCTTTAGGTAGGCCTGTATTGCTATGCACTTCCTTCTCAAAACTGCCTTTATTTTGTCCCATAGGTTTTAGGTTGTTGTGTGTTCATTTTCATTTCTTTCCAGATACTTTTTGATTTCTTCCTTGCTCTCACTGATAACCCAGTCATTATTTAATAGCATGTTATTCAGTCTCCATGAAATTGCCTGTTTTTGAGTTTTTTCCTTGGGGTTAGTTTCTAGTTTCAAGCCATTGTGATCCAAGAAGATGCTTCTTATAATTTCAATTTTCTTGAATTTGTTGAGGTTTGTTCTGTGTCCTACTATGTGGTCTGTCTTTGAAAATGATCCATGTACATTTGAGAATAATGTATATTTTACTTCTTTGGGGTGTGATGTCCTGTAAATATCAATTAAGTCTATTTGATCTAAAGTCATTCAATGCCACAATATCCTTGTTGATTCTTTGAAAGATCTATCCATTGTTGACAGTGGGTGTTAAAATTCCCTAAGATGACTGTATTGCTGTCAATCTGATTTTTGAAGTCCTCCAAGATCTTCCTTACATATTTAGGCTCTCCCATGTTGGGTGCATATATGTTTACAAGGGTTATATCCTCTTATTGGACTACTCCCTTAACTATCATGCAGTGACTTTCTTGTCTCTTATTATGACCTTTGTTTTGAATTATATTTGTCTGATGTAAGTACTGCTATCTCAGCCTTCATTTTTCTTTTGTTTGTTTGGAATTTTTTTCCCACCTTTTCACTTTCAGCCTGTGTAGATCTTTTGTTTTGATGTGGGTGTCTTGTAGAGATATATGTGGGCCATGTTTTCTTATCCATTCAGCTACCCCATGTCTTTTGAAGCATTTAATCCATTTACATTTAAGGTTATTATTGATAGGTATTACTCATTTCCATTTTTTCCTTTTGTACCTGTGTTCCTCTCTCTTTCTCTTTTCCTTCATCTTCTTTTTTTAATTTTTTAAAATTTTAATTGTTGTTCAAGTACAGTTTTCTGTCTTTTACTCCCATCCCAGCCCCCCCACCCGGTGCTCCCCACCTCCCTCCCATTTTCACACCCCCCTAGTTTTTGTACATGTCTCCTTTATACCTGTTCATGTGAACCCTTCCCCTCTTCCCCTCAAATTCCTTTCTCTCTCCCCTCTGGTCATTGTCAATCTGTTCTCTATTTCAGTGTCTTTGATTATATTTTGCTTGTTTGTTTGTTTTGTTGTTTAGGTTCCTGTTAAAGGTGAGATCATATGGTATTTGTCTTTCACCGCCTGGCTTATTTCACTTAGCATAATGCTTTCCAGTTCCATTCATGCTGTCACAAAGGGTAGGAGTTCCTTCTTTCTTTCTGCTGCATAGAGTTCCTTTGTGTAAAAGTACCATAGTTTTTTGATCCATTCATTTACTGATGGGCACCTAGGTTGCTTCCAACACTTGGCTATTGTAAATTGTGCTGCTATGAACATTGGGGTGCATAGGTTCTTTTGGATTGGTGTTTCAGGGTTCTTAGGATATAATCCTAGCAGTGGAATTGTTGGGTCAAAAGGCAGATCCATTTTTAGTTTTCTGAGAAAACTCCATACTGTTTTCCATAGTGGTTGTACAAGTCTGCAGTCCCACCAACAGTGCACTAGGGTTCTGTTTTCTCCACAACCTCTCCAACACCTGTTGTTTGTTGCTTTGTTTATGATGGTCATTCTGAGTGGTGTAAAGTGGTGTAAAGTGGTATTTCACTGTGGTTTTAATTTGCATCTCTCTAATAGCTAGTGATATTGAGCACCTTTTATGTGTCTCTGGATCCTCTGTATGTCCTCCTTGGAGAAGTGTCTGTTCAAGTCCTTTGCCCATTTTTTAATTGGGTTGCTTGTCTTAGAGTGGAGTTATGTAAGTTCTTTATATATTTTGGAGATTAAACCCTTGTCTGAGGTATCATTGGCAAATATGTTTTCCCATACAGTTGATTCTCTTTTTATTTTAATACTATTTTCTTTAGCTGTGCAGAAGCTTTTTGTTTTGGTGAGATCCCATTTGTTTATTCTTTCCTTTATGTATCTTGCTCTAGGAGACATATCAGTAAAAATGTTGCTGTGTGAAATATCTGAGATTTTCCTGCCTATGTTCTCCTCTAGGACTTTAATGGTGTCATGACTTATATTTAAAACTTTTGTCCACCTTGAACTTATTCTTGTGTATGGTGTAAGTTGTTGCTTGAGTTTCATTTTTTTGAACATAGCTGTCCAGTTCTCCCAATACCATTTGTTGAGGAGGTTATTTTTACTCCATTTCATATTGCTGCCCCCTTTTTTGAATATTAACTGACCATAGAGACTTGGGTTTATTTCTGGGCTCTCTGTTCTGTTCCACTGGTCCATGTGCCTGTTTTTATGCCAGTACCAAGCTGTTTTGATTACAGTGTCCTTGTAGTATTGTTTGGTATCAGGTATTGTGATACCTCCTACTTTGCTCTTCTTTCTCAAAATTGCAGCAGTTATTCAGGATCATTTATGGTTCCATATAAATTTTTCCTTCATCTTCTTAATTTAGTATCTTTAGCATCTCTTCCAGTGCTTGTTTGGTGGAGATGTACACTTTTAGGTTTTTACTTTTTTTGTCTGGGAGGCTCCATATTTTGCCTTCCAATTTAAATGAAATCCCTGCTGGGTAGAGTAGTCTTGGTTGCAGGTCTTTGCTTTCCTTTACTTGGGATATTTCATGCCATTACCTTCTGACTTGTAGTGTTTCAGTTGAGAAATCAGCTGATGAAAGCCTTATTAGGGCTCTGTTGTATGTTACTAGCTTTTTCTCCCTTGCTGCCTTTAATATTCTTTGTCTTAAAATTTATCATTTGCATTATGATGTGTCTTGGAGTGGGCCTCTTTGGATTCATCTTGTTTGGGACTCCCTGTACTGCTTGTTCTTGCATGACTTTTTTTCTCAGCAAGTTAGGAAAGTTTTCTGTCATTACTTTTCAAAAAGGTTTTCTATTGCTTGCTCCTTTTTTTCTCCTTCTGGTATCCCTATGATGCAAATATTATTACCTTTCATTTTGTCCTGCAGCTCTCTTAAACTATCTTCATTCTTTTCAGTGTTATTTTGTTTTGCTGTTTTTTTTTTCTACCTTGTCTTCCAGCTCACTGATTCAACACTCTGCTTCATGTAGCCTGCTCCTGACTCTTCCTAGCATATTCTTTATTTCATATTATATTCTTCATTTCCTGCTGGCTCTTATTCGTAGTTTCTATGTCCTTTTTCATGATGATGTAGTTGACACTAAGTTCTGTGTAGATCCCATAAAGTTCCTTGTAGTTCTCATTGAGTTCTTTGAGCATACTTATAGTCATTAGTTTGAATTCTATGTTTGATAGATTACTTGCCTTAATTTCATTTAGCAGTATTTCTGGTGATTCCTCCTTTCATTTTGATTTGGTGTTGTTTCTTTGCCTGTTTTAGGTGACTTTAAAGTAATTATTCTTTTATTCTTCATTTTTATATGCTATACTTGTAAACCTGTATGAAACTATATTTGAATTTGGTTCCTTATATAAAAACAAAAATTAAAAAATATATAACCAGGCTGTGAACCAAAACATTGCAGGTTCAATTCCCAGTCAGGGTATATGCCTGGGTTGCAGATCACAGCCCCCAGCAACTGCACATTGATGTTTCTCTCTCTCTCTCTTTCTCCCTCCCTTCCCTCTCTAAAAATAAATAAATAAAATCTTAAAAAAACTAAATTAAAAAAGAGTTGCTATGATTTTAATTAATATATATATATATATATATATATATATAACCAGACAATATAATATTATTTATTTATAAAAAAGAGTTATCAAGCCTTGAAAAGACATGGAGGAAACTGAAATGCATATTACTAAGTGAAAGAAGCCAATCTAAAAAGTTGAAACACTGTCTGATTCCACCTGTATGACATTCTGGAGAAGACAATACTAGGATGTCAGTAAAAAGATGAGTGGTTGTCAGGGGATGGAGGAGGAAGGGATGAATAGGTGGAGACAGTGGATTTTTAGGACAGTGAAACTACTCTTTGTGATACTATAATGGTGGGTACACACCATTATACATTTGTCCAGAACCATAGAATGTACAACACCAAGAGTGAACCCTAATATAAGCTATGGACTTTGAGTGATAATGATATGTCAGTGTTGGTTCATCAATTGTAACAAATGTACCATCTGATGGGGGTTGATGATAATGGGGCTAAGAGAGTCTGTGTATATATTTGTGGGGACATATGGAAACTCTATACCACACTCTTAATTTTCCTGTAAACCTAAAACTGCTCTAAAATTAACTCAATAGTAAAAAAGGCACAGTGCTGGAGCTAATAATAAGTAAACAAACAGATACCAGGAGGGAAGTAACTTTGATGGCATTAGAGTATGTATTCTTGCTAGATGTTGAAATTCTTACTGGTGGCATAGGAAGACTTCTTGATCCATTCATCAGCCACCTGTTGTGTCACTCTAGTGTTCCTCCAGCTTTTTCACCATAGCAAGCCTGAAGAATTAAAACCGACACCCGTGGTTGTGAGAATGGAGACCAAGCATGTCACCATTAAATGTAGAAGCTGTGATTTACTGTTTTTAGTTTACTTTACTAGTACTGTAAGCCCTGCTTACCTCCGAGGGATACATTCAAAGACCCCCCAATGAGTGACTGAAGCAGCAAATAATAATGAACTCTGTGTGGTTTTCTTTATAAATATATACCCATGATAAAGTGGAATTTATAAATTAGTCACAGAGATGAACAACAATAACTATTAATAAAATAGAAACTATGACAAAATATTCTAATAAAATGTATATGAATGTGTTATCTTTCCCTCTCTTAAAATATCTAACTAACCACATTGTGTATACAGAAGGGATTTGCTGTACAAAGGGATGAGACACACCCTGGTGGGACAATCCAGGATGACATGAGATTTCATTGAGAAACTTAGAATGGGGCACAATATAAAACCCATGAATTGTTTATTTCTGGAATTTTCCATTTAATATTTTTAGACCATGGTTGATTGAGGGTAACTGGAACTGCAGAAAGCAAAACCCCAGATAAAGGGTAATATTCCTACTTTTTTATCAAATGTAGTTCATCCTCTTGCAATTATCTCCAATCTCTTGGAGGCAATGACATTTACCAGTTTTTATATGTATCTCTGGGTACAGTTTATATATATCCATGAGTCTGTGTATTTTTTTAACATTTCATAAGATATTTGACTCTATACCTTGTACTTTGCTACACTGTATTTTTTCACTTAGTAATAAATTATGGATATAATTTCATGGTATGTTATAATGATCTGCCTTATTCTTTTTTAAGGCTGCACTACATGAGATTCATATATGTACCATTATTTGTCTAATCAATAACCCAGGAATGAGCATCAGTGTTGTCTTCAGTTTGTTTTCCCACACAATACAGTGGCACACACTGTTACCCATGCTCCTTTAGGATGCTTGTGAGAGCATTTATGTTGGATGGATTTTTGAAATAGATCAGATGGTATGGCAACTTTATATATTAAAATATATTGTCAAATTTAACTCCAAAACATTGTTCCAATTTGGATCCTAGTAGTATATGAGTTTACCACTTTCCCCACCTCTCTGATAACACACATGGGTTCTGTGGGCTGTCCAGTAGGACTTAGCCTTCCCTAGCTCATCCCCCTCATCTCCTAGACCACCTCTCACTTCAAACTTCTAGCCTCCCTTTTGTCCTATGCATTCTCAAAGCATTTTTCTATGTCGCTGAAGAAATAGAAGAAATTAGAAGATAATTTCTATATATTCACCATTATGTGTATCCCTTGAACTACCTCTGCAAGGTCTGCATTCTTTTGTGTGCCCCTGGAACTCTGCTCTTAACAAAATCCAGTTTCTGTCTGGTATCTTACACTGTATACTCTTTCATGTGCTCAAGGATATAACTCGAGTAATTTCCCCCCTCTCCCAGCTATCATCAGTTTTCTTCTCTGCTATGGATCATTTCTTTCTGCACACACATGGTATAATTTTGACCATTTTAAGGGGAGTAAATTAGTGTCCTCAAATTACTTTCCAGCTTCCACATTGGTTTTCTGTCCTCCTTTCAGCAAAACTCACTGGAAAGGTTTGTCTAGTCTTTCAGTCTCCTATTCCTCTCCTCCCATTGCCTCCTGAACACATTCCTCTGAAGGTATCAAATATGGAAGAGAGATTTTGTAGGGAAAGATGACATCTGATAAAAACAACTTAGGCCAGAGTGGGCTCAGAAACAAAGATTTTCATTGTGAAATGGAGACCACAAAATACCTTTCAATAGGGGACAAGAATAACCCCCATTCATTTAGATAATGAAATGACCTATGGTCACTGAAAAGGACAAGGAAGATGTGCTGTTATAGAATAACTCAAAAGATCATAATGGTGTATGTAGGATGAAAGAAACCAGTAACAAGAGAAATTAAACATACATGCACACTTCCTATCCTCTGTTCCCTAACTCAGAAAGTAATTGCTCCACTAAGAAGGCATATGGAATGAGATATGAGCTGTCAGTTGGGTGATATTGGCCTAGTCTTACCTCCCATATTAGCTATATTTTCATTTACTTGAGTATTAATTTAAACCCAGTATGCAGTCTTTACTGAGGTTACTTTTAGTAATATATGCTGCTGAATGATAGGCTACTCTGTTCTAGCTAACCATAACTCTAGCTCCAGGTGAAACAAAGAGAAATCTAGCATTGGAGAGATGCAATTTAAAATGCACCACATTACAAAGTATGACAAATCAGAGTGAATGCTTTCTGCACCAAAATATATTTCATAATTACATGGTTAAACTAAATACAGAAATGATGATGTGCAGAAATGTTGAGCTGAAAAATGTAAAGATAGGTCCAAAATAGTTAAAGGGTGAACTCATCTTTATATAATTGTGGAACCTTTATCCTTTTACTTTCCTGTTGATTTTTCTTTCTTAGATTCTTCACAAACAGTATTATTTTTTAATGGAAAAATAACATTTTTTTCTACCCTGTGTGTTTGTTGGAAGTTCCAGATATCAACTAAGAAGTCTTCCCAGCTCCCTGGAAATGTAATACTGCAATTCCAAAAGAATGCTAACAAGATTAGTTTTCTGTAGGATAAGATGATGAGATAGAAATGATGTTTGGTATGTCTAATGGGTAAATATTGTAAAACAACTACACCTAACTTGGAAAAAAAGAAATACTCAAAGAAGAAATTCCAAATAATCAGCAAAACAAAACCCAGATATAAATGCTGTCAATGCACTTCAATTATTATAATCCATTGATTTATTCAGTTTTTAATTGCTTTTTAATTGGTGGTTTGCAATAAGCATTTCTAAACTCAGAAAATTGGCTTCCACAACAATTTTTAAGCACAGCAAAATGTTCCTTTTTCAGTTTGTGCCATAATTCACTCAGCTATTCCCTGACTGTGGCATTTACATCATTTATGCTCTAAATAATATTTGCATGGGGCTAATATTTGGACATCAACCAATGTGTTTTCATTAATTATTGAAGTTTTGTTGGTTTCCTTGCTTTGACCCTATTTCAGTCTACAGATGTAGAGATGGAATCCACAGTGGAACGACAAAGGAGAAAAGGATCAATATTAATCATTTGAATTTCAGAGTTGAATTTTAAAATTCCCAGAAGAGTTAATGGGTAAAAGAGAAGGAGTCGAGCCTCAAAAATTCCGATTTTAAATTCTCAATGTCCGAGTATTGTTATAAACAAACAAAAACAATGGGTCAAGTGTCTAATAAAACTGGCCATAAAATTTTCCATCCAGGAATTGAATAAAGTAATTAGGAGCTGGTTAAAGAAAGGGAGGCATTTCAGGGACAAATGTAGTAAGTATATATAACTGAGGAGAAGTGAAGTGGGATAGTCATTGCAAAGAACAATAACCACAGATTGGTTTGGGTATCTCTGAATTAATTAAAATTAAAATCTACAAGATAGGAGGATTGGAGGTTAAGGCATACTCCATTCAGTATTAAAAAACACACTCTGCCCACTTGAGGTAGTTGCTGGTATGATCCATACCCATTTAAAAACCATTGCACATATTTATATTATTATTGGATTACAATAAATTCTTAGAAGTAGACCTTAAGGTTCAAAGTGTCTGGCAGAGCAGATGGATATTTAAACATGACCCAGTATAGAGACAATGCAATGGCGGTACTTTGGGAGTAAGATGTGGTGCATTTAGAACATAAAAATGCCTCAGAATGTCTCCATATTCTTTGTTACTGTAGGTGTTAGCTGTTGTAATTGTTGTGTTATCCCAAAGTAAGTGCTTCTCTTTATGGAGAAAAATAGGAGAAACACCCTACAGTGGAGTGATTCTTCAGGAGATGCACACCCACGGTTGAGTTGGTAGTGACATTGTGGGTGAAGGTGGGCATGGGAACAAAGAAAAGTGTCCCGTGGACTCCAGGACATAAGAGAGGCAGGGAGGCATTAGGTGGATCTGAAAAGTAACACTGAGGTGTGACTTCCTAAAACAGCTGACTGAAATAGCTGAAAGACAGAAGTATTTTAACGGGTTTTAAACTTGTTTTTATACGTATGTAAGATTTCTCCTTCTATCTACATGAACGTATATGTGTGTGCACACATGTGCACAGAGTTCTTGTCATAGAGTTCATATTTTTTTTTGCTTATTTTTTATTGCCTGTCGGAGACTAGATTTCTCTTGCTGACTTTTAAGTCTTTTGTCAAACCAGTGATTGGCAAACAATAGGCATTCATTAAATTTTGGGGGGAGAAACAGCAAATGATTTGCTACTGCCGCAGTTCAGATGCTATTATTCTGAATATTTCAACGTATGTGTTCATACTAAAATCAAGCCACTTCAAGTTTCTTCTTGTGCATGGAAACTGACTACAATAATCAGTTTATCTGTTTATTAAACCACACTGTGGGGTGGTATCAGGTTCCATTTCTCAGTAATTCCTCAGTGCTGCCAGTGCTTTGACTCTTGTTGTGAGTATGAAGGCACAGACCACAGAAAACATCTAGGGTGGAATTCACTCCATAGAAAGCAATTCACTATCCCACCTCTTATTCAGCACTGAGAAAAATATCTGAAATACACAAAATGTATTCAAAACGAGTCCTTTGCTTTTCTCCTGACCCTGAGTTTCTACACATTCTCTTTTCTTTTAAATATTTCCATCTTTGTACCATATGCTGGGTGATGTTTATTGTAGACTGTGGTTAAAAACTATCAGCAGGGCTTCTCTGGCAGATCTATAACAGGTGGAGCTGTTCTCATAATCTGAAAATAAATTGGACCAAGCCTGCCAAAAATTGTGTCGTATTTGTTTCAATCTGAGCCCTAGTAGATGAGCTTAAAAGAAGCAGATTTGTTTATCACAAGTGGAGGACAATGGCTGTTGCTGCTCCTTTTAACTGGATTGGTTATTGTGCTTTTATAAGCCAGAAGGACACATTAATCCATAAATACTCCCCTCCCTGCATCCCTATTTTGAGCCTAGAATGTCTATGTGATTTTTTTCCCATTTCAAATAACAAGGTCATTAATAAAAATGAGCCTGAGCCTTCAGTTCTGGAGGGTGACTGACATATCAGATCTCAGGCAGACCATCCTGATAGCACTTTCTCATCTCTGTGGTGAATTCATGCAATCCTTCTCAGGTCACACATTTTGAAGCGCTGTTCCACTGAAGTATCTATAATAAATTGTTTGTAATTTTTAAGTTTTTAATGTTGCAATAAATCTAATTCTATTTTCTATGTATGGAATTGAAACAGTAATAATGGACTAATGTATTATATCATGAGAAGATAATGTCCACAGAATTCTCTTTTTCCTGAAGTCAAGATTGTATATTTTTAAGCTAAAAAGTGAGGTAATGCCACTATAGGTGCATTTGTACATGCTCATATTTAGATGGCGTTCTAAAAAATTAAATGCTTTTGGTAAGTTACACACCATAAAGTGCACCTCAAGTTAATGGAAATGACTTCACATGACCAATGAGACAAGACAGAAAGATGCTCTTTGAGGATAATCACCTTTGGAAACTGTCTGTAATGGGAAAAAAACAGCCACTATTTGGTGGCAGAATCAAATGTCTGTGTATCCTAAATTTAAGAATGTGAGTATTACTATAACTTTAGTCTTATAGTTTTTACATAAAAATTTGATCTCCAACAAAGTTTTGCCAGATTGGATGGAGTAACCCATTAAACTGTCAAAAAAAAATCAACCCTAAAATAAACAGACATGGGACATCTAATATTTGGGATTAATTAACTAGGTGTTCATTACCTTCACTTTTTAGTCCTCAGTGTATTCACCCACAAAGCAAGGAGCTTGGTCATTGTTGCAGACAGACGAAAACAGACCCTGATGAGAACCTCAGTATCCATGCCTTCACGGCATGGCCTTGCTTGAGTGGAACCTTTGACTTGCTTCCAGCCAGAGAATATGGCAAAGGTAATGAGACCTCATTTCCACAATTGGGTTATGTCAGATGGTAATTTCTGAGACTCTAGCAGTGTCTCTCTATTGCCTCTTTGCTTCCATCTGTTGGTAGGATAAGTAGTCTTACTGGAGAGGTCTAAGTGATGGGGAATTAGGGATGGACTCTGTTCACGAACCAGCTGGGGACTGGGGCCCTCCGTTTAACAAACTGCATGGAACTGAATCCTGCCAACAAGCAGTGTGTGGTATACAGGCCATTCCCAGCTGAGCCTTCATAGCAGACCCAGCCCAGGTCAACATCTCACTGCAGCTTTCAGGATACTCCAGAGCAAAGCATCCAGCTCCTCCATCCCTGGATTTTTGACCCACAGAAATGCTGATATAATAGATGTGTGTTGTTTTCAGCCACATGTTTGTAGTAATCTGTTATAAGGCCATGAATAGCCAATAGTTATTTTATATTCATAAATCATTCCAGACCTTTTCACTTTTAATGATGCTTTATTTCTGTGGCAGAAGATCAGGAGCACAGGGTGTGGAGCTACATTACTTGTGTTGAAATCCCACCTCCCCACTTGGTCAGTCTTGAGCTTGTGATTTAATAAGTATTTTGTCTTACTTTCTCATCTTTGATCATGATGTAATATGTGTCTTAGAGTGTCACTGTGAGGACAATAAGTTAAAGTGTGTAAAATGTTTAGAACCATGCCTAGAACAGCAAGGCTGTTAACATGAATGGCCTGTAGTGATGATTACAACTCCAGTTGTGGGGAAATCCTTCCTCGGGATTTGAGGCAAATGAACAACCAGGGGCACTGGTAAGAGGAGGCTGGGGTGAAGCATTTCTCCTAACCTGCAATAGGAGGTGACCTTCTGAGGTGCCTCTACCTTCTGACAGGGGACTTTCATATGTGAAGGACACTGTGAGTGCTATGGGGAAGTTCCTGCTCTTATTGCTGCAGATTTGATACTTTGGGTAAGCCCAGTGTTGTAGCTTCTAGAGTCCATCTGGTGAAGAGGTATCTACATGCCAACCAAGGTTACTTGGAAGCTGTCTGTGGAGCTTAAAACATTGCTGGCACTGTCAGCAAAGAGGTTCCACATGGACAGGGAAGATCATAGCACAGCCTCAACCTTGTAGCAAGTGCCTCTGACATCAGTAGGTGAATGAATGAGAATAGAAGTCCTCACACTTACCTGTGATTTCTTAACCTCTTTAGTTCATGTGAGAACAGTGGCTAAATTCTTGCTGTCCTTTTCTGTGAGTGACCAGTCTGCCCACAAATGCAAAGGCAGAAAAACCTTTTTAGTTTTTGCATTAGATTAAAAACATATTCTTAGAGTAAATACTTATTTTCAATACTTTTTCTTAAGTTACAATTGTAGTTTAATTTAAGGAATTGCTTTCCAGTGAATAGTCACAGAAGAATGAAATAAAAAACTTGTAGGTTATAAAATATAAAGTCAGTTTTTTGTCTCATTTAAGTCTTCATTTTTTTAAAAATTTATTTTCAATATCAGTCAATGATTCCTACCAATGAGCTCTTCTCAGATGAAGGTTAGCTGTATTTGGAGAAACAGTGTTCAAAATCATGTTCTGAATTTCTATCAGTCAGTGTGACTGCCTTTTTAAAGACAACGCTTCTAATGTGTTTAATGATAATGTTTAATGCAGTTAAAAAAGTCAGGTATCTTACCAATGTCTCCCTGCTTTTGGTATTAACAATACATTCATAGCAATGTTTCTTTGCAGTCAAAAATCTCTGAAATTTCCTCTGCATAGGTCATCTTATATTTTTAGTAGAGACGCATGGAAAAAACCATGGGAACTCACAATTGTGCTCACATCTCTGCTTTGTCACTCAGAGGATATGGGAGCTAGAGAAACTGATCAGAATGTCTGTGCCTCCATTTCCTCAAATATAAAACAAAGGGACTACCTCATGAAATTGATACAGAAATTAGACAAGATGTATTTAAATGATAAAGAACTACATCAATATAATTGGCATTATACACAGTAATATTATAGTAGACAACAAGGATGAGAAAGTCTCCAGAGTTCTTTTATGTTAGAGATGCATTCTCCACAAATAATGTAGAAATGCTTAAAATATAGAAGCAGTTATTTAACAGATTTAGGCTAAGGAACAATTATGAAGTGATTGTTCATACTTCCTTAGTGGCTTTGACAACATAATCTGTTTCACATATGTTACTGTAGAGTCTTAAAAAAGTCTTTGCAAGATTACGGAAAGCTGATTTCTCATGTTTTTCTTCCAGATTGTACAGTCAGAAGATCTGGGGGTGGGATGTGTTGCAATGTGTATGAGTATTATATGTAGTGCAAAGCACAGCACAGCCCTCATTGAACAAGGGCAGGGTTGAGTGAGAAACATCTGGGAAGCTCTTCCTTTGACCTCTGCTGTGTGCAGATGCTTACTAAAACATCTGTGTCCTCACAACCTGGAAAGAATGTGGAAAACTTGGTGTGATTCTGAGAGTTACAAGATGTTGAAAAGGTAAGGGTGTCAAGGGCTGGGGAAACACTGGGCAACAATATTTATAAATAGTATCTGTGAGACAGCGAGGCATGTTTTAAACCTCATGGAGGAAGAAACTAGGAACACACCCGACTGTCCACATGAAACATATTCCAGTGACATTTATATAAAGTTCATACCTGTGTAAGTTAAAGCAGAAATAAATGTAGGAAGATGGAGGATGAAAACCAAAATTTTGTTTCTTGATATAAAATCCATTCCAATTTTAACTGCCATCTCTAAAGAATTCTTTTTTTAAATTTGTGACTTAAAACCATAATCATTTTATTATGTATCATGATTTTGTGGGTCAGGATTTGGGGAAAACTGCACTGAGTAATTCCACTCCATATGGTGTTGAAAGAGGTCACATGATGGTGTTTGGCTGGTCATGGAGCTGAGCTGAACGGGTCTGGAGAGTCCGAGACAGCTTCATCCACACAGCTGGTGTCTTGACTGGGATAGGTGGTAAGTGTGATACAGCTGGACCCCTCTTCCTCTCAGTGAGTCTCAGGGCCTTTCCATGTGACCTGTTCAGCAATGTTACTGGGCATCTTGCATGGGCTTATACAGTAGCCCTTATCTGCAGTTTCACCTTCCACAGTTTCAGTTACCCACAGTCAATGGTGGTCCAAAATGCTAAATGGAAAATTCCAGCAATAAACAGTTTTTAAGTTTTAATGGTGCACAGTTCTGAGTAGCTCTGCCCTGCCCAGGACTGAATTGCACCTTTGTCCAGTGTCTCCACACTGTGCATGCTCCCCACATACTAGTCACTCAGTAGCCATCTTGGTTATCAGGTTGACTGTTACAGTATTGCAATGCTAGTGTTCAACGCACCCTTATTTTAGTTACTAACTCCCTGAAAGCACAAGAGTAGTGAGGCTGGCAATTCAGATATGCCAAAGAGAGGCCAAAAAGTGCTTCCTATAAGCATAAAGTCAGTATAGTACAGTAAAATATTTTGAAAGAGACAGAGACTATATTCACATCTTTTATTATAGTATATGTATTATAGTTGTTTTATTTTTATTATTTCTTATTATTAATTTTTTACTGATACTAATTTATAAATTAAACTTTATCATAGATCTGTATGTATGGGGGGAAAAGCATAGTATATATAGCACTTGGTACTCTGTTGTTCCAGGCATCCACGGGAGGTCTTGGAACTTATCCCCTGTGGATAACAGGGGACTATATACTGCCAATCTTCTTAAAGGCCAGAGCCAGAACTGGCATAGCATTACCTCTCACATACTCCATTGGTCCAAGAACTTATAGTTCAGTACAGATTCAAAGAGAAGTGGAAATAGAACCCATCTTCATGGGATTCTTTGGCTTACAAATTTGTGGCTTTATGTAATGCACCACAAATTTTGCTGTGTACATTTTTATCTTTGATATATTACTAATCCTTCTGTCTTCAGATATGTTGCACCAAGGATTTCCCTGACTTTCTGGGATGTCTCTCCTGACTTTGTTGACTACCCTCTGGGCAGCCCACCACACTTTGCCTCCCTCTCTATCACCTGTGGACATGTCTTGAAGCAATGGTTCTTGAAGACTGGTCGCAGAACCACCTGGGAACTTGCAGTGCTCAGTCCTGCTTCAGACCTACAAAATCAGAAATTGGGATTGGGACCCAGAGTCTATGTTTTGAACAAGTCCTCTTGGTGATGTTGAGGACCACTGTTGTAGAGTTGTATATTATTTAATGAAAATTAATAATATCTTAAACTAGTCTCACAAGAAACTAAAGTTTATATTAAATTTTTTTTTACCACAATTTCTTTAAAAAGAGTGTATTGGGTCTGTAAATACCACAGTCTGTTATTTGCAGTTCAGGGACAGACAAAGCCAAAGAGCACCGTGGCTTCCTCTAACTGACATCCTCTCTCAGCTGTTGAAGCCTCTTTCACCTACTGGCACATGGAAGAGACTTTCTTCCACCCATTCAAGGGGAACTCTCTAGAGACATCATACCTCATCTCTGATGAATCACTTGTGAAAAGAACTTGTACGCTTTTCATTTTGATAACAGTTATTACACAGCTAAAATAAATGAGTAATTTTGTGGATGCTGCCTAAGACACCTTGTTTTCTGGTTTTTAAATTTCTGTTCTTTATTATTTCTTCCCTTCTGCTTTCTTCAAGCTTGTCCTACAGCCAATTTATACTCAGGGTTTCCTATTTCCTTTTCTTAAACTTAAATCATTTTAAATGTTTCGGTTACAGTTGACATACACTATTATGTTTTAGGTACGCACCCCAGTGGTCAGACATTATGTAACTTACAAAATGATGGTCTTAGTAAGTCTAGTCCCCATCTGACCATGTACAGTTATTAGAGTACTATTGACTATATTCCCTGTGCTGTATTTTATATACCCATGACTATTCTATAACAACCAATTTGTACATTTTAATTCCTTCACCTTTTCACTCAGCCCCCCAACCCCTCATCTCCCCATCTGGCAATCCTCAACATGTTCTCTGTGTCTATGAGTCTGTTCTGCTCTGCTTCTCCATTTATTTTGTCTTTCTTTTACATTTATTCATTGATAGATATGTATTTATTACCAATTTTATTGTCCATATTTTAATTAATTGTTTCAATTTCTTACATTTTATGGAAAATATATTCTAATGTAACTTGAAACTAAGAAGGTTACAAAGAAATTTATTAGGCAAATATGATAAGCAGCAGTGATCTATATTGTTACACAAAATTTGAATAATGTGGACAAGTTACTTAATATTTCAATATCAGTTTTCCTCTCTGAAATGTAAATCATCTTCAAATTATTTTTGATTAATAAATTAAGTAATGTACACAAAATATCCTGTCACTATGAGTAGTGTATAAGAAAAGTTAGTAAAGGGGAGAAAACTGTACTTGAACAATGATTAAAATAAAATTAAAAAAAAGAAAAAAAAAAGAAAAGTTCAGATAAGAATAGTTTTTGCTATCACTTTTTTCTTTTCTTTTTTTACTAATGTCTTATTGTATGTGCTATTACAGTTGTTCCAATTTCCCTTCTTTACCCAGCCCACCCCCCACCTCTGTAGTCAGTCTCTACACTGTTGTCCATGTCCATGGGTACTTCATAGATGTTCTTTGACTAATTCCTTCACCTTCTTTCAACCTCTGTCCGCCTCTGTCCTCTCCTTATACCAGTGTCAGTCTGTCCCATGATTCTATGCTTCTGATTCTCTTTTGCTCATTAGCTCCTTTTATTCATTAGATTCCTCTTACAAGTGAAATCATATGACATTTGTCTTTCACCAACTGGCTTATTTCACTTAGCATAATAATCTCCAGTTCCATCCATGCTGTTGCAAATGGTAGGAATTTCTTCTTTTCTCCTGCTGTGTGGTATTCCATTGTGTTTGTCTTTTCTTTTTCTCCTCCTTCTTCTTCTGCTTCTACTCCTCCCCCTCCCCTCCCCCTCTGTCTTCTTGTCCTCCTCCTCATCCTCCTCCTTCATGTTTTTGAAGAGGACCCTTTAACATTTCTTGTAATACTGGTTTGGTGGTGA
Organism: Tonatia bakeri; assembly: GCA_004024845.1. Lineage (NCBI taxonomy): Eukaryota > Metazoa > Chordata > Mammalia > Chiroptera > Phyllostomidae > Tonatia > Tonatia bakeri. The sequence continues at coordinate 170,603 of PVIA01003324.1, forward strand.
TATACTCCTTTAGCTGTTCCTTGTCTGGGAAGCATTTTTTTGTGTGTGCTTTGATTCTAAATGATAGCTTTGGTGGGCAGAGTAATCTTGGTTGTTTCCAGCTTTACATAACTTTGAATATTTCATGTCAATCCCTTCTGGCCTGCAAAGTTTCTATTGAGAAATCAGCTGACAGTTTTATGGGAACTCTCTTGATAGAAGAAGAATTCTAATATCCTGAAGAAACAACAAACAAAATAGATGACTCCACCAAAACTGTATCAAGGATTTAATTAACAATAAAGAATGACTAAAGAATTATCAAATCACAGGAAGTCATCTTCTATAATACTGGACTACAAAGAAAATATTACAACACTCTATGCTGTCATATAACAATTATGTTTTAAATTCATATATTAAAAAATATTTATTAAAAGAGACCCATAATCACCATAAAAAAAGAAATATGGAGACTGTGGTGTCTCAGAAGAAAAGAGAAGTAAGTTACACAAGAAGAAGAGAGTAGATGTTGAAAATCCTCTGCTCACACATTTACCTCTGTTCTCTTCTGAAAACCTGAAAGCGTTTTAACATATGCAAAAGCTGACAGAGATAAATGACACTGGAGAAGAGAGAAGAAATGTCAAAATCTGGAAGTTGAAAACAGTTAGAAGAATGCATTTGACCCCACACACGGGAGAGCTGGGACCTGAGCAAGCCCAGCATGAGGCAGAGTTCTGGGTGACTCAGGAACTGGAGGACACAGGCATCTCATTAAATGAGGATCAGACAAACCTGAAAGCAGGAGGAGTGAGGAAAGTCTGTGGGGGGAGACTTAGAGCTCCAGATGCACTTCCTGGTTCTTGCACAAGTGAGTAAGAGGCCACTCGTACTTGGGCAAGTGACTGAGGTTTCCTCTCTGATGAAATTTGACTTAAAGGACTGTGGACACAAGGCACAGTGGAGCGGGGTGGCAAGGTGAGGAAATTTATATATTTTTTCTATTTTATTTTATATTCTAAAATTAAATTTATTGGGGTGACATTGGTTAATAAGATTATACAGGTTTCAAGTGTACATTCTATTATACATAAAAATCTACATTCTGAATCATCTACAAGCTGTCCTTAGAGTATTAGGTCAGTACTCTAAGTCCCCTTGAGGCCTTAGATTTATGGGTGTCCATAGTCCATTTCACTTAGACATGATGTCTTAAGGATCTTAAGGCATGCCCCACAGATCCATTTTGTTTCATATTATGGATTCTAAGAAAACCAAGAATAGTGACACAGGACAATCATATAATTTAATAAAGCTGGAGAAGAAAAAGAAAAGTAAAACCTTCTGGGGAGGCCACATCATGAGGCAGTCCAGACCATGTGTAGGTGCTTATGTAGACAGTTCCTGCACAGGAGCCAGGCACCCATGTGATGTCCACTCCCAGTGATTACAGTCTGTAGCGGCAGAAACCCACCAGTCATTCAAGTCTTCCTGGCTGAGGCCTGAGATAGCATGGCAGAGAGATCTATCCCAACAGGGCCTTCTCAAATTTCTGACCCTATCATTTCTTTTAATTGTGATAATACATTGATGTTTTACTAAGTGTGGGGTGTTGTGTCACTTAGCAATGGTCATTTGGGCACATCTGAAGAGCATGGGTCACAGTGGACTTCCACTCCTCTACAGCAGCACTGGAGATGAAAGCTCTAAGGTTTTCATGATTCTGAGGGCATGCTATCTTCAATGAAAATTTGACGTCCAGCTAAACTATTGCAATGTGTAATGATAAAATGAGATTTTCAGATATTCCAGTTCTAAATAATTTGTATTCCATGTCATATTTCTTAGGATGTTTTACCAGGCAAAGGAGAATATAGAGAAATGTATGATATCCAGGGAGCAGGAAATTCAACATGCATGTGATTATGTACATTCTCGTGATTGTGGAAGGGGGTCCCAGAGTGTTACTTTGCAACGGACCCTGATGAAACAAGATGCCAGCTTGGTACATTCCTCCAGGCAGGATGTTTATATATATATATATATTTTTTTTACACACATATATTTTATATAAATATATGTATATATACAAATATAAATATATATAAGACCTCACATATTCAAATGAATAACAAAGTGGTTCACTCATTTCTTATAGAGAGTCTGGACGTGAATTAGTGATAGACACATTATAACACATTAAGCAATGAGCACATCATACCAATACCCCCAAGATGCAATGTTTTAACTCCAAGAGAAAAA